>JABCKI010005917.1:0-25758 GCA_018282025.1 Sphagnurus paluster
CAGGGGTATCATTGAGGGCCATGTATAGTTTCAGGGAAAAGAGAGTTTTCGCATCGAGATCAAGAGTGCGAGGACCACCGCGAGCCTGGCCGAGCGTACCGAGCTGAGTGGGAATGTATTGAGCATGACGAAATATTGCTGATAAAAAAGGACATAGATATATAAGAAAGGACGCACGATTCCATTCTCCTGGACCCAATACTTCTTCGCTATGTCACTCTCAAAGATATTATAGAGTTGTTCTTGGAGTGCCGCATCGTTCGGAGTTTCAGTCCCGCCCTCGTAGTTCATAGACACGAGGACCGCTTCAGTTGGGTGCTTGTCAAGCCACAAGTACAGCCCAAAGAGCACATCTTCGAGGGTAGTGTGTGGAGCAAGTAATGCTTGTGCTAGAGATATCTATCAGTGAATGAGGAGATAGTACAACCAGTGGTCGTACAGTGGTAAAAGCCAATGGTATCGTTTCCAGGATTATATGCATAGCGCAGGTCGAAAACACGGATACCTTCGTTCAGTGATCGGAGGAGCGAATGCTCTTGACACCGGTATACGCTTGCGGGAGGGATACTAGTGAAGATTCAACAGGGGATGACCAGCGACAGAGGGTACACTTACGCGCCAGTGTATCGGATGAGGGAAGCCTGTGTAGTGTCGGAATAGTTCCCTGCGAAACGAGTGAGTATTTGGAAAGCTTGGTTATGTGAAACCTACAGGTGGCTGTATCATGCGTTCCAGGTAGATTCATATGTATGAGCTTGGTATTATCAGGGAACTTGGCCATCCAGTCGCAGGTTTTTGACTTATTGGAGCACCCTTCATCGTATCCTGGACATTGTTTTGGAGCTAGTTCAAGTTTTCCGTTGAAAAGCGCAGATAAAACTCTCACCGAGGATAGGAGCCCCGCGAACCAGGATCTCAGTCAGCGCTGCTTGAGCAAGAATGGTCTGTCCGCTACTGCTTGGGGACGCATGCGCAGTGGCGCAATTTGCCATTAAGAACGCAAAGAACGCGACGAGGGTGGTGACGGGAGCCATAAGATCCTTCCTATTCTAAAACATGTTAATGCATCTTTATATCCCCGTCATATTAAATATTAGCTCTGCTGAGTAACCCAAAACAAAACCGCGGGGGAATCATGAACACTGGAAAGAGGCAAGCTTAAAGAGAACACAGACCCCAGCCCATACCAACACGGGTTTGCACAAGATGTGTTGCCCACGTTCCACCGCCATTCCATGTGGTCACTCTGAGGACCTCTCGCTTCAATTTTTGTTCGCTTGACTGACATCCGGCGCTATCTGTGGCACTCACACTAGCCTTGACTTCATGATCCTGACTTGAGAACCAAATATTACTCCGAAATATTGCCCACGTTCCTCGAAGAATCATTCAAATTCCACATGCTTCCTGTTGGACATCGCCAGACTGGGACCCGAACTTGGCGATTCTTTAGAAAGAAGCCCCACACGTGTCTAGTTAAGGGGCTTTAGATTTAGAGAGGGTTAAATATTCCCCTCAACTATCGCTTCCCCGCGATGTCTATCCAGCTCCAATTTGTTACCGCCGCTGTCTGCCTTGCATTTTTCGGACTTGTAACAAGAGCATCTGCTGAGGTCATTCACTATCCCCCGACGTCGAGTAACCTCAACAACCTGACCTTTGCGTTGCATGGCTCTGGCTCTCCTGGAATTTATAGTTCATCTTCTACGCCTGACGGGCAATATGGACAGTATAATTGGTGCAATATGCCCCATGTTCGTAGCCGGGAGTACAAGTAAGCAAGGTAGTCTTTGCAGCTCTTGACACATGTTCATATTAGCTTGCAAAGGACCCCGTCGCACGACTATACACTCGAATACGTAGAAGTCATCCAGAGACATCACAAACGCACACCGTACTCTTCAAATATATTCTTCAAGGAGGATGTGCAATGGAATTGTGCGGGTGAAGGCGCGCTATACGGTGTTAAGACGTAAGTACAACTTTTGATCTTGAAAAGAGCTTTGATAGCATGGAACTTTTAACTCATGAGTTTATGCAGCTCGCAAGGAGCGGGCTCAGATATTACCAGCATCCAAGTGAGTGTTTGCGTCCTATTCCTAATCAATGTATGTACTTACTGATGATGGAGTAGTGGCAAGCTTATATCAACGCAAATAACCCCTGGAGCAAGACCGTAGGGCCTGGTTTCGTTGGTAGCACGTATGTTTTTTAAGCTTGGAAACAGACGTCAATTCCTAATGGACTGCCCCAGGTGCCAATTTCCCCAGATCACGGGTCAGGGCCTCGAAGACGCCATCATACACGGCAAAGACCTACGTGCCGTGTATGGTAAACGCTTGAATCTTAACGCACGTTTTGACCCCACGACTTCCCAGATCCGTACGTGGATTATGACCTCGCAAGTATCAACAACTTATACTTTTTCGACCTATCAGGGGTTACCAACAACGTAATTACTTCCCAGGTGGCATCTGGGCTGGTGAAAGGCCTCTTCCCAGCAAGTGCTGGCATCGAGGCAATCATCCAATCCTCAGCCTTTGACTCATTGGAGCCCACATATTCGTGCCCAAAGGCCTCCCAGTTGAAGAATATTATAACTACGGGAAGTCAGACCTGGACTGACCATCTCGCAGCTGCAGCAGATCTGTACGTTAAGTTGGATGCAATCTCGGGCATCGCGAGTCAAGATGGTGGATGGCATAATTCATTCGATCAGTCAGCCTCTTTCTCTTTGTTATAGCTGCATCCGCTAAATTGATGTTTCGGGCTAGTTACTACGACAATATGAGTGCGAAACAGTGCCACGGGAAAACACTTCCGTGCAATGTCAATTCTACGTCTTCCTGCGTTACTCAGGATATAGTATGTAATCCACCCTTCCTGTTCTTCTGAAGCGTCCGTACCAACCAATGTAATCCTACAGGCTGACACCGTATACCGCATCGGCAACTGGGAGTACTCCTGGCAGTACCGTGACGCCCCCCAATCTACGCAATACTCTGCACTCAAGTACGGTGCATGGATACTTGAGCTCAGGGCTAAGTTACAAGATAAGATATTCGGCGTATCCAAAGTAATTTCTCTCACTCCTCACCACAGAGGTCGGGTCTGACACGGGCATTTGGCAGATGAAGTATGTGCATAACATCGCGCACGATGGATCCATCTCCTCGCTTCTCGGCTTCCTTCAGATTGCTAAGATGGTGTGGCCCGGCATGGGCTCCGAGGTACGGTTTTCATTCCTATCTGCTCCGAGGCCCGTTAACAATGATATGCTCAGGTCGTCTTTGAACTTTACAGTAAGTCTAATCAATCTCACGGAAGGCGTGGAACCAGCGGCACCAAAGCTACTTCGTACTTCATTCGTGTCCTCTGGAGTGGTCAGCCTATTGTCACATCGACACCAATGGGGACCCTTGATATGGTTCCAATCGCGGATTTCTTCTCATGTGCGCCCTTTTTTTCCTTCATTTTTCCTCGTACACCTTTACTGAGGCTTGGAAAGATATTGACTTGACAGTTGGTAGTGGGAATGACTTGTTTACTGCTTGCACCACATAAATATATCGTTGACGCCGAAATTGTATACATTGCTTCTTCGCAGACGTGTGAGCATCCCATGCCAATGATACATGAATTTCCAAAAACGTGAATGAGCTACCAAATCGATGTACAACACAAGCCTGATATTAGTATAGTACGGTAAGGTTTGTCAAGTAGCCTAACGGATCTCCTGTTCATGCCCTACCACTCTTCTTTTTCTTGTTTACAACCTTGAATCCCCACTCCGGTTGTGTCGGTTTTGGCGCCGCCTTCACCACATCAGCTATCGAAATGGGCTTTGCAGCCGCCTTGCTTGTTGCATTGGCGCCCTTGGGTCTCGAATTGGCATCAGCCTTGCGCTTATTAACAAACTCTGCGGCAAAGCGTCGCCCGTCAAGTGTTGTACTATTTGCGTAAATTGTCTCGGAAATGAAATCGACTGTGGAAGGATCGGGGTCCAGAGAGAATGACAACAGCAGGGCGACGATCTCCTCAACTGCGACAAGATAGATGTTAATCATAAAACGGACAAAAGGTGACCACGCAACACACCATTCACAGAGCTGTTTAGTCCCTTGAGGGATGCGGTGAGCCACTTGAGGAATTCATGCGAGGGCGATGGTGGATCATCGTTGCGCGCTGTAATAGGTGCAGTCTTGACTACTGGAGAGACAGAAACTGGTCGAGAGACAGTAGCACCATTGGTGCGAGCAGCGGAGGTGCTTGGCACACTCAGACTTGAAGTGGATGGTGTGACAGCGGCTGGGCGGACAGGCGCAGTGGTGGAGTTAGGTTTTCCACTAGGTCCCACTGTGGTCCATGCGCTTCCCTGTGATGTCGGAGGGGCAGAGTTGACCTAGAATGAAAAATGTTGATATCGCGTCAGGGTTTGCAGACGAAAACTATACTATAAACAATCACAAACCTTTTGGGTCGTGTCAGCATAAGCCCTCCGGGTTGCCGAAGCAACAGATTCTTTAGTTGCAGTCTTCTTACGCTTCTCCTCCTCCTCCTGGATCTCCTTCATTGTCTTCTTAGTAACAGCTGGCTTGGGGACATTTGTCCAGACAGGTGCAGCAGCAGGATTAGAGGTAGCAGTTGACTCTTTCACAGGCGCACTGGACCGAACTCCAGCCTGTGATGTTGGGAGACCCCAAGAAGCAGTGAAGGGCTGTGGACCCTCTTTGGTATCTGGAGTGGAGACGGTAGCGCGAGCCGCGCGTTCTTTCTCCCGCTCTGCCGCCTTTCGAGCCTCTGCCTTCTTTGCTTCTGCTTCTTGAATCTCCCGCAAGCTGACAGAAACGCCTGGAGGTTTCGCCTTGCCTTCTTCTTCCTTCGACCAAGCCACCTTAGGCGCGGGCGGGGGAGAAGGTTCAGGGGGAGCTTGTGGCGCAACAGGGGTTGTTTTGGGAATAGGTTTGGGTAGTACAACAGCCTTGGATTTAGATTTTGTAGGTGGGATAGGCTTAGTCATCGGCTCAACAGGTGGAACGGAATCTGCTATGGGAATGATAACCGAAGGTTCAGATGATTCTGCTTTGTTGATAGTGGGCTCTGTATTTGGATTTGCCAGCTGCTGTTGCTGTTGGTTATGCTGTCCGACATTGCTAAATGTGAGGCTGTCGGGTCCAGGTGCTACTTTCCAGTTGTCCTCACCCAGGCCTTGTGATGACGGCGTCCAAGGCGAGGAATCGTTCTGAGAGCTTGGCCTGGAAGGCTGACTTCCTTGCGCCCATGGAGAAGTCTCTACAACAGGTTGAATAACGATGGTATTTGACGCAGTCGGGTGGGCTGCATCAAAAGGACCTGGTCGTCTGGGTGCAGGGCTTTCGCTGTTCCAGGGTGAGTGAGAGGGAACGGGACTGTGGTTCAGCTCGGAGGAAGTGCCCTGAAGTGCTGTCCCTTGTAGTCCATAGGCACCTGGAGCCTGTTGGTATTGTGTCGTGGGTGAAGGGGAGTAATGGTTTGGCTGAGCGGCACCATTGAAATGGCTGAAATCTGGGTTCTGAAAGGAAGAGCTATCACCAAATACATCTTGTGAAGTTCCGAAGTTGTTCACAGCTGTAGGCCCAAAAGGTGAGGAGAAAGAATCCACTGAGCCACGATTGCCGTTGGAAGTCTCGAATGGGCCTGTATTCCACCCTTGCCCGGGACTGTAGGTTCGATTGTAACCAAAGCCATCTACTATAGGTCCTCTCCCAGAGATGACGTTTCCGAAAGCAGGCCTCATAGCAAGCGAGGGGTCCAGGGGTTCGTTATTGAAGGGCCTGCGATTGAATGCTTGAGCGGGGTCGGGGATGGTGGCAAAGGGTTGTCGACCGCCGATGGTGTTGTCTCCGAAATACGCTGCTCTACCACCAAATGCATTTGGGTCTGGGGAACCATTTCCAAACCGGCCTGCTCCAAAAGAAGAGGAGGGAGAATCAGAGGGAGAACCGAAGGAGTCAAGTGTTGAGCTACGGAGATTTCGCACAGGAGCTGGTTGGTACGGTCCATTAAATATAAGGGGATCTGGTGTAAAGTTTTGGGAGGCGCGATGCGCTAACCCAGGTGGTAAGATGGGGGGTGGAGGTGTCACGAATATTTTTGTACTTCCGCCATGACCTTTAACCAAATCGTCCACAGTTACCCAATGCAAGTCAAGATGTGTACGCTTCATGGGAAGATCGCCGGTGAAATAGCCTTCATCGAACCATTTCTGCATTAATTCTGCGTTGAAGGGGCCTAGATAGTATCGATTAGATACCAAGCTCCAGTCTGGCATGGTGGTTGATCCCTACTGACCTTGGATCTGACCCGATGGATCTTTATATGACCACTGGACAGTGGTAAGATCAGGTGCACTATTAGGTACGCTTGCCCCCACTCTGTCGTTTAAACCCTCAGACGAAGGAGCCAGCTGAGCGGTAGGATGTCGGTCGGGCAAGGAGAGTTCCGTGCCTCCCGTCTGAGGACTAAGCTTGCGATCTGGATCCCCTGTCGAGCGTGAGTGGATGTCGGCTTCTCGATTAGTCTCTTCCTCTTCCTCTCGAATCTCAGAGGCCTTCACATCCGGTTGATAATCTCCACCCCCTTCACGAGGTGTGCCACTCGTGGCCTTCAAAGATGCTTCAGATGCCCGGCGCCGTGCCACCCAAGAGTCCCCACCACTCAGGATACCATCAAAGCCAGGTGTGTAGCCAGGACCACGTCGTGGAGATGGTGCTATATCGCGAGGTGAGCCAGGTTGTAGGCCCGAGTTCGAAAAGGACTGTTTTCGCGGGATCGTGAGGGTGGGTTGATCTTGGAAATGGAGTAATGAGGATACCAGCAGCGGTCTTCATAGATGAAAGGCCCACCTGCGCTGTCCCGGCGCCTGAGCGCACCAAAGCGGTCCCTCAAAGGGCTTGCGGTGGCAGAAGCCGGACTATTAGCACTCAATCGCGACCTCTCATTACCCAACGTCTGAGTGGACAGTGGGGAGAGATAATCGGTCGATTGGCGTCGACGAAGGTCCGAGTTAAGAGGGCCCTGGAAAAGCTGTAAAGTGGAGGTAAGGAGTGGGTAGTAAAAATATTGTTGAGAGGTTTTTAGATCTTTCGAACCTTCTTTTCTGCATCACCCATTTCACGCAAGGCTACGGGTTCGCTTCCTACCTCGCGCACGACACCTTCCCATCTTTCTACTTCAAGTCCTAAACCGCCTTTACCGCCACCCTCTTTATAGATTCTGAGTAATTCCTCCTTCGAGTAACGGAATGGATGGGCTTCGTCGCGTTTATCATTTTGACTAGGCGCTGGAAGGGAGACCAAGGCCGAATAGGTGGACGCGCCATTTGGGGGAGGAGATGGCGGGGGCTGTGCGCGTGCTGGCATCTGATGCTTTGTACGCATCCACTCGGGTCCAAAGTGCATGGTAGTAGAGGACATTTTGCGTTGCTCTGGGTGAGGTTCACGAGATAATTTGCTGTTAAAGGTGTTGGCTTTTTTTCAAAATTCTTCATTGTAAAGTCCTCTACACACGTGGTTGGCAAATATTTACCAGGAGCCTTGATCGTCCTATTTAGGGCAGGCCCGGAATAAATTAACAATTGCTGCTTTTTAATTATCTACTCCATTTTTACTCGCCAGACAGATATCGGGAGAGCTATGAGAACATGAGTACAACTTGAAACAAAAGCCTAGTCAGTGTTTACCTTGCAATTTTCGTGCTTTGGGGATGATAAAGGTGACAAGTATCACAACCCCCAAAACCATGCACAGCGCAGACATCGAGTAATAGCCATCACGATGAGTAATGCAGACACCATTGATGTCTTTGCACAATGCCTTGCCATGATCAGATACACATTCTGTTGCTAAAGTGGCCATGAGAAAATGATGCCAAAGAGCAAAGCGACTATTTCGGACCTTCGACGCTGATGTCCTCAGCAACCTGGCATGTCGCATCGCTCAAAAGGTCGACACCTAGAGACTTGCTATCAGAGTTGAACCTTTCCGGTGATCATTTTATCAATGTACCTTTCAGGACAAACCATTTCGGCCATGTGCCTCCCATGTTTGTAAACGTGTTTAGAAGCTTCGGGACTTGGTTAGTAAGCTGTTAACGCCATAGCGCTGAGCTCACAGTCATGTAAGTGCCTCCGATCAGGGGGTCTGAGACACGAGTATGAAAGGCGGAAATACCAACAAATTGCACAGTTCTGAGGACCAACATCAATAATAGTGGTATCCAAAAAATCAAGGTCAACAACATACGATGCAAAGGATGAAACCACGGTGTGCAAGATCAAGAATAGGAAGAACGCAGTCGAAATCGGAGGTTTAGGGAACCATAACACGATGAGAGTTGCAACGAGAGCCAAAAAGAGACGCGGTACAAACGCATACAACCAGGGGCGCAAAGGTTTATCTCCTCTCGACCATTTCGCCGCAAGCCAGCCTCCCATGATTTGGAAGGGGAAGTCAATGAGTACAACAAGTGCGAGATCCTCGCGCTTAAAACCCTTCTCAATCATTTTGAGCCCGGTGACCGCTTCATTGGCAGCGAAACCAAGTTTTGCGACTAAATGCACTAGTACCAGAATTTGAACATCTATGATGCTGAAGTCAGCCATAAAATATTCAAAATGTACGAAGAGATCGCACGTCGGAGCTTGCAAATCGTCCAGATAGTCTTATATACTGCCTTGATGCTCATGTCTGCTTCAGTAGCAGGCTCTTTGTCCTGTGTAGGTAGTCAGCACGCGATGTCGCGACACAAACAGACCACGGGCTCACTTCTTTTTTGAAGAAGAGGAGCCACAGTGTAACTGAGAAGCACACAATACTCCAGAACTTCAGATACGCGGCCAAAGTGAGATGTGGAACGCCCCACTTCGAGCTAATCATACCCGTGAGTATATCAATAAGCAAGTTGGACAAAACGTACGCGAAAGCTTCACTATTGAACGCGAGAAAAACTGTGAATGAAGCGAAGAATCCTGTGTTGAGACCAATGGTTTGACACGTTGAAGCGTAGGAGAGACAGTCTTGGGAAAGGAGGGTGAGAGCCCAACCTATAACATGGTGAGAGGTTTTCTTTCAAAGTGTGGAGAACCAACCATCGACGGCGATGTCTTGTGAAGTTTATGAGTGTAGATTGGTCCAAAAGACGTGTTTTACGCACCTTGGGTGGCAGAAAAGAAAACGAGAGACGTAAAGACCGTTGACAATTCTACAATGTTATCCGCGGGCTGTTGAGAAAGTTAGATAGACTGATAGAAATCAGAATGTGATGGTGCGCACATTATCCAATAGCTTTTGAACATTTAAAGATATATATAGCATTAAACTCCCAACGATAAGTTGCATTGGTATTATCCATGATTTGCGGCGTCCAATTGAGGTGAAGTATACTGAGTCAACTATAGGGGACCATAATAGTTTAAGGGAATAGGGATAGCTAGCAAGAGAGAACGTTGCTAGTTGAGAATAAGAGAGGTGTTCCTTAAGCAGGAATGGGACAGAGCCTGTTTAAGGAGATTAGATGAGGCCACATATGGTATAGCGTATTAAGCGCACCAAGAGCGAGGCCCAACTAAAAGCAGGAATTTCAGTAACGTAGCCAAGAAAGCATCTCAGAACACGTACCGGGACTCCTTGAATAAGGTCTTTTCGTGCGGAACGTAAGGAAGGTATTTTGCGGATAGCTTTAGGGACTCACACAGTATACACAACAAAACCATGTTCCGCCTGTCCTTGGCCCCTATGGGCCGCTTGAGGTGGTTGACTTCGTCATCTTCCAAATCCCGCGCTGCCTGTTCTCTCTCCTCCTCCCCAAGCAAACTCATCTCCACTCCTTCTTCAGCATTGTCCAGGGTACCTCCACGCAGGCTGCGGGGTGTCTTGGGCGTACGAGGGTTAATTTGAATGCTGTTCAGCGAGGACGAAACTGCCATTGAGTTACCAGACACGGAAGTCGGTTTCATGTCCTCGTCGACTGCTGCGTTGTGTAGGTCCTGCTCCGAAGTCTTGTTTTTGTTTGCTTTACGCCGTACCGACATCCAATGGCGGAACCGCACAGGCAGTGAGTAACTGGGAATCTAAGTAGATAGTAGGGCTTGTGTATGATCGTGGCAGATTCCCAGTTGAAACGTCGACAATTTCTGCAACACGTGGGTGTTGTCCGAGATCAATGATCTGATGGTTGTGAAACTCCTCTGAGTCTACACCTCCACCATCTTACAGTTCCCCAGACTCCTCACAAATCCTTAGGCCTTAAACTCTGTCTTTCTCGTTTACTGCCAAAAATGCATCATTTCACATGTCTTTACCCATCTTCCATTTTCAGGATATTAATGTCCCGGCAGGCTTCGATGTTTCATTTGTGGCATTTCTAGACCTTGATACAACAATGATCGCGGTGTCACAATTAGCTGTGGTGCCCATATGCTATCGAGAAACATCTTTGAGAATACCTTGAGCAAGCTACAGACCCCTCCCAGTGGTGAATACTGGGGTTCACTGTTGAGTGAATCGATCGCCCAGGCCAGACCTGTAAACTACTTGAATTCTACCTGTCTCACTTTTCCCTCAGAAAATTACCATGAACTTTCGGGTATTTTCTACCCCGAAGCGAACTTGTAGATCTTCACGATTCAAAAATCAGCCCCACGGAAGAACCATAAGGTACGTTAGCAGAGCCTCGTACTATTGGACCCGCGAAGGTTTGCTAGAATCCTAAAATATCGGCTACGACCAGAACCACTCCGGCTCGTGGAATGTCAAATTACCCAGTACAAAATCAACCCGCCAATGCAGAGCTACCGGTCCACATCAGTGACGGCCGTTGCACTGCCTTCATATGCACTGGTCATTTATTTGTCTTATTCTGACCTCAAATGCCGCGCTTTACGTGCTGATGTGCGAGGTCAGACGAGAGGTCCGAACCGAATATCCTGTTTTACCGTCTTCTCATGAGACATTTTCATGTGGAATCTATTTGGAGGCTCTCCAAAAATGTCTATGCTGCTCATCGATTGGTAGGTCAAGAAGCAGACTGACCGTTTATTTCTCCTGCCCGGTGGCAGCTACTATCCCGCTATCAACTGAAGGCGGTTTAATTGCCTTTGGTATATCCACGGTCTTGCTACATCGACCAAGCTTTGCGAGCGAGAAGGGCATTCTACATTTGATGTACTATAATGATCGGGGCGGGTAAGTAGGTGGAGTTCGCGACAGAGGTTTTCTGCGTTGCGATCGAGACCGGTGGAGCCAGACTGCATATAAAAGGCCATGAAGTCGATCTATTCACCCAAACAAGCCCACCACTTTGCCTTACTACCAGTCAGGTCTTTTGCAATGTTCCAGAACCTCTCAAAAATCGAGATAATCTGCTTGGGGATCCTCGTAATGTGCTTGCTCAAACACGTTATTCGTTTCTTTCAAGCACGTCTGGCTCTCAAGTGGATTCCGGGTCCTCAAGCTTCCTCTTTGATTTGGGGCGAAGAATGGCAGCTTTACTACAGCCTTCCTGGTTCACCATACCTCAAGTGGCATAAAGAATTCGGTAAGGTTGTCAGGATCTCAGGAGTATTTGGAGTGCGTGATGTCATGTCTCCTTGTTAGTAACGCGCTTTGCTCATCAATTTGAATTTTCAGCACCAAATCTTGTCTATAACGGACCCCTGCGCCATCTCGTTCATTCTTGGAGAAGCCACCTACAACTTCCCGAAGCCCAATGGTGTTCGAGAATGGTTCAAGGCGACGCTGGGTGAAGGCATACTTTGGGTCAAAGGTGGGACGTGACACGTTCATTGAACCCTGTGGAGGTCCTGACACTTTGTAGCCAAGGAAGCCCATGAAAAGCAAAGGCGAACATTGGCCCCTGCACTTAGGTATGTTAAGATAATTTTTCAAGTCAGCCACCTTGCTAACACCGAGACACAGCCAGCAATCAGTTCGAAACCTGACACACATATTCTACGAGACCTCTACCAAGTTAGCTTCTCAATGGACGAAATTGGTCGACCATAGCCATACTGGAGAGATCGAAATTGAAGTCACCAATTGGGTGGGACGTTTTGCGTGCGTACCAAACATCATGTACGCTTTACACGGGAAGGTAATAATTCATCTCAAATAGCCTTGACACTATCGGCCGCGCTGCCTTCTTGTACGATTTCGACTGTCTCTCTGGTGAACCGCATGCCTTGGCAGAAACCCTGGATGGACTAACAAACAACGAAAATAAACTATCCTCCTTTTACATGCGGGCGTTATTCTGGACCTTCCCCTCCGTTCTCTGCATCGGCCAGAAGGGAGAAATGATCCGGCGCTCAAAGAAAGAACTCGGGGAGATCGCGTCGAAAATGTGGAGAGACGCAAAAGTTGCTGGCGACGCTGAAGGAAGGACTTTGATGGCCCTTATGAGTGTGTATATATTTAAATTTGTGGAGCAGGCTTACTGATAAACATTTTGAACAGTCAAAGCAGATACAGCATCAGGACACTGCATGAACGAGGAAGAAATCGTTTCCCAGATGCGCACCACAATCTCAGCCGGGTACGAAACTGTCTCTGCAATCATCGCAGTGAGCCTTTCCAGACACACCACGTCCTCAAGTTAGTTTACTGACGTTTTTTGTCCGTTTACGATACATAGTGGGTTCTATATGAACTCTCGCAGAGCCCCCAGCTCCAGGCCGATTTGAGGGAAGAAACCTCAACTTCAAGGGAATCGTGCTTTGACGAGCTAAACAATAGATACCCCCTACTCGATGCAGTGCTGAAAGAAACCCTCCGCCTACATCCAGCGATTCTCGAGAACCACCACGAGGTGATAAGTAACCCATTTACATAAACTATATCCTTGCTAATCGGAATAATGCACAGGCCGCTAGCACTATGCTCGTCCCACTCTCAGAACCGCTCCCGGGCACCTCGGACACACACCTCGTCATCCCCAAAGGCACCACCATCGCAATCCCGCTCAATGTTTTGCACACGGACCCCGCGATATGGGGGCCTGATGCAAACGAATTCAGGCCACAGCGATGGATCGAGCGGAAGAACGCTGGCATACGAGACGATCGTGAACTACTTGCATTCAGTAAGGGGTACGTGTCAATACTTTCTCGCAAGACTTCTGTGGCTGACAGAAACACCTTGGCACCTAGTCCCCGCTCATGTATTGGAAAAGCTTTTGCGCTCGCGGAGATCAAAGTATGTCTTGCATGCGCCACTATTAATCGCCTCGTGCTCACACTCACGTCTCATAGGCTCTCACCGTGACTTTGCTTCGCCATTTTGCTTTTTCATGCCCACATGAAATTGAGCCCTTCCAGAGCTTTGTAATTCGACCTCGCGTCAAGGGGCAGGGTCCCAGTTCCCTGCCCCTCCTCGTTCGGAAGCTTTGATTGAGACGGGACGTAAATATCGGACTACTAGTATTGACATTATGTAAGTACCACAATATGTCGACGTCAACGAATGGATGAAAAATTGCTCGTAAATCCAGTCGAGATTCATCACGATAGGTATAGAATTAGATGGTCATACACGAGTAGGTATGAGAGGAAAATAATAATCGAGACACTGGCGACGAATCATACGCGGCAATATAGCGTATCGGGTTGGGCGGAGTTGACGATGATGGAATGTGTGGTGTTACGTCAGTAGTCGGCCACTCGGAAGATAAGATTATGATATATATCGCAGGAGAGTGGTCAAATGAACGTGAGCGACTCTTTGTTCATGAACTGGCATTACGAGGAGAAAATTTGAGACGGCATCCATCTTTAGGGAAGAGTGTGGCGATGATCCTGGATAGATAATAGGAATCAGAAACTGCCTCTCGCTGTAGTAAAGGAGAATACGCACTCCACTTCGTCACTTTTCGGTGTAACCTCGTGCTCAAAGTTCATCATGACAGCAGCCATCGCGAGGACGAGAACAATATTCATCTGAGCGTATTCGAGACCTATGCAGCGATGGGGACCAGATCCAAACACGATATAGTTCTTAGGGTTCTTGTTCGCCAACCCCTCAGTATCGAGCCACCGTTCGGGAAGAAGCTCTTCGGGCTCAGGATAGATGGATGGGTCGTGAAGCGAATTGAAGAACGATGGGATGACCATACTTCCCGATGGTACAGTGTAGTCGTCGGCAATGGGGAAAGCCCGGGTTGTCTTGTAAGGAACCTACTCAGTTCAAGTTAACACTACGGTACACGAGAAACGATGTGGAAGATAAGTTTACCATCGTGACGGGAGGCTTAACGCGCATACTCTCCTTTACGAAAGCATTAAGGTAGTGCATCTGGTCAACCATATCTAGGGTGAGAGGCTTCTCGTAGTTGCCCTGTCGAACGACGTCCTGTTCAGCTCTGATCTTGGCGAGAATATCGGGATTGTCGGACAGGTGTTGGAATCCGTAAATTAAACCGCTACTCATAGCATCCTGAGAAGCAAAGAGGAAGGAGAAAAGAACCATAGCCATTTCCTCATCACTAAACTCCTTCCTGCCTTTGTATAAAGGGTCGTTGAGAATCTGAACCCATTCGTCCAGCATACACTCGGGCTCTGCACCAGAGGCCATAGACTCCTTACTAAGCTTAGCAGCGAGTTCTAGCCAGCGCATGGCGGCCTTGCGGGCCTGGATGGCTTTGTAGACTTTCGTCCCGGGCAGTGCGAGGGGGAAGTTGACGAGTTCGAGGGACTGGGTGATTGCCCAGTACTTGTCGTTGATCTCAAGAGCAGCCTCCTCTGAAATATGCTTGCCGCAAAAAACACGAAGAGACGTGTCCATGTTGAGATGACGAGCCGTCATCATGATGGGTTGAGCCTCGGTAGTTTGAGAAGCAACGGTAAGCCATTTGGTAAAATGTTTACGGGTAATAGACTCTTGAATGGTAATGTAGATACTACGAAATGCGCCGTAAATCAGTGGGTGTGAGATGGAATAAAGAGACACGTAGTTTACCCGAGGGCACGACGAGTGAAAAGACTGTTTAGACCACGACGGTAGGCAAGGTGATCTTTACCAGCCAAAAAGACCCTGTTTAATTTTTAACGTTAGAAATTGTAAAGTCGCGTGTGATCGCGGCAGCATACCAGTTTTGGGGGAGAAGGATTTGCTTCGCAGAGTGGACAAGACAAGGTTCAGCGTAGCTCGGAGAGTTGAGGATCTTTCGGGAATATTCATTGGAGGAGGCCATGACAATGAAACTGACAAAGAATATAGGTATTTTCTGAGGTGGGGGTTTGTGTGACGTACATGTTGAAGACGCTTATGGCGCTGAGTGCACCCGAATCCCACTGTTTCTTATAGCCCTCCATTGAAGGAGACATTGAGTCTGCAAATTTACCAATAATAGGGATTGTCCATTTATCGCCAGGGAGATGACGCTTCTTGTATCTGTAGACAACTTGCTCGACGGCGAGGAGGGAAATGACAATTGCGGCGGTAGTCCAAAGCCATGTGGCGGACTTGGGGTGGGGAACTGTAGGGATTGCAGGGTCAGTTAAATTATAAAGAGGGGCGTGTGGCGTAGAAGACGACATGGCAGTGGTAGGGGGGACGTCCTAGAGGTTGGAGGACGTGGGGAGGGGAGATTCCAGGGATTTCAATACCAAGCCTTGATCGTTATAACCACGAACATGAACTGATTTTTTTTCATCAGCCAATCACGTTGCGCCGAGCCTTTATTAGTCATGTCTGATCACTCAGGGTTAATAGGCTGCGCCGCGGAACTCGAACGCTTCGGCTTGTCATCGTGTGAACACTCAAGCTACAACTATTTTTGTTCTTCAACTCACTTAGACTAGCTACTTAGCACTACTTAAGTTACCCTATCCATCATACCGCCCATCTGATGATCTTGCCAGACTGTTGATGTAGTCAAACGGACTCTCCGAATCGATGGAATGAACGTCTCTCTCTTCCTCTTGCGCTAACTTTTGAACACCGCATATGCGCTTCTTTCTGTGCACATTCTTGCTTTCCACTCCTGTGCATTCCCGCTCAACTTTACGGTCAACAATACCATTCCTGATTCTAGTATCTCCCGCCAAAGAATGCGCAGCACAGACTGCGCGACACGGACCGCAGATCCAAGCTAAAGGGGCGAAACAGGCTTTTAATGAATCATGGCATGATTGTACTGTATGACTTATTGGGATTACATCGTCTGGCTAAATCACGCTTCCAAGGAGTAATGATTTCCCGGACACGACGCTTTCGGCAACAGCAACTCTGAATGATGAGATCAGGTCACTCTCATTGAAGCTTTTTGTGCTCAACTCAGCAGGGACCATGGTCTACATTCAGAGGTACCCTCACGATGTCTCCATTTGACCCGTATCGTGGGTACACGGTGAGCAGAACATACCTCGAAAGTTAACTTCACTTACCTTGATATGACATTTACCACCTGGCCTTACCGTGGAGAATCTCAGCGCTAGTGCCTCAAGATCCCACAGTGCTCTCAGCCTCACAGATTCACAGGAACTTCAACGCTCGGCACCAGTGATATATCCGACTGAAGTCCTGCCGGCATATGAGCCATCAAATGCAAGGCCACCTGTTAATGGAAACTTATAACGACCCATGGCCAGAGCCCCGTATCTACAGAGTGTATGGCTCATAATAAAAGCCATCCTTGGGTCTTCGAAGAAAATTATGTCCCCAACGATGAGGCCTCACCTGGCCTCACCCGCGCGTACTTGCTTCAAAAATAGCTAGGATCTATCCTCCTTCGCCCCGCAAGGCTCATTTCAAGTACCCGTAACTCCACACAGTTTGACGTTTGGGAGATCATCATTTAGCCGACGTCCGGTGAAGTGGGATTCTCATGTGTTGGATGATGATTGGTAGGCACTTCAGAAGGACCCCAGATCTGGATCGGCTAGAGGAACTGCTGCCCAAGTGAATGTTCAGTATACGATGTTTGCGGCCGTTACCAAAGATATGTATTAGTATGAGATAAATATAAGATGCTTGACGTAGCTATCGGAAAGAAATGGAGGTCAACTTATGGTGGGTGAACAAACGGAGATGTATAACTGGACTAGTAGAATGCTCGGTGTTCCGATATGCAGAAGTGGTGTTTGATTTTTTTAATGATACGATTCAGCGGTCGGTTCTTTTGCACTGCGCCAGAACATCTTACGATTATTTATATTTTGCGCCACAAACCCATTCGATCATCAACTGAAATTCAACTTGACAGTCAGGTGAGTCGAAGGCTCAAAATTATAATTATAATCGAACGGTTTGAACCCTGCTCGTCGCCAGGTTTTGCTGACTTGCCGAGGTGTTTATTGCATATCAGAGTGAAAACGAAAATGTAGAGGACAATATTAATGCCTAGAATAACATCTGTCACTGGTGGCGAGTCGGATATTACCTGGTATCTCAATTTTATGGGAAAGGCGTCAAATTCAAGGTCATATCAAGGATCTAACAAGGAACTGCTTCTAGCAGGGTGTATACTACTGTAATTCCTAATGCGTCAAGTGATAGTGCAGGAGGTTTCCTCCTCCTGTAGAATACTTTGTATGTTGGAAAAATGTGGAGTACCCCGCGATTAGAACGGTAACCGGCCTCTCTATGAGAAAGCGTAGATCAAGCACTCGTTCTCATGTAATGGCTGGTCTCGAGCCTAGCCCGCGATCAAGGAGCGTCGAACTAGTTTAAACTACTAGTTAACTTTGAAAGTTTTGTTTCCCGCGACACATCCATCAAGTGGCAAAGGTGTGGCGCTATGCAGTAGTACGTGGCTACAAAGTCTTCAACTTCGCTGGCGTCTCCGAAGGGTGTCTGAACGACAGAGCTGCGAGCGCGAGTGAGAAGCTAGTGATCCTCATCGAGCACGCAGGCCTAAGTAGGGATGGGAGGCAAAGCGAGCGTGGAAACGATGAGTCCGTGCATGAAGGTCTCGAGAATGAATGAACAAGTTCTTGAATGTGAGGATGGGACGAATGCTCGGGACTGGGTCGAGCGCCACGTTGACCCTGATTAAGATTGCAAGCTTGCTCACATCATGAGAGGATAATCTTTGGAGTGTATGATATAATAAGTTTTGTAATTTTGATGGTGGATTATTTTTAGAGCGATTCTTTTCCAACTTCTTCCCTATGACGCTGGTGATACCCCACACCGTCCTCAACGACGTCATCGATACCCCAGTATTTAACATATCCTTCCTCGACATTTTTCTCCATAATTTACGCCTACCATCCAACAAAGAAACCGACTACGTACACAAGCATCTAGAATGATTAACATTATCGCCACATCTGCCGTTGTGCGCCCTTCGATTGTCCGCGCCTCGCTTGTGAACATCCGTGGACTTCATTCCACACCTGTTGCGGCCAAAAATGTAACTGAGAAGGTCTCTGAAGTTGCGGAAAAGGTATTTCTATATCTGCCTTTCTTTTGCGTTGATGAGCTTAGCTCCCCTGGTAGGTGAACAAGAAGGTCGGACAAGGGCTGGCTTCCGCGATAGAGACAGGAGAGAATGCGACGCGGGCGACCAAAGAGAGCTTGGGTCTGCTCATTATAATATTATTAATGATGAGGCTCATTCATGCGTGCACATTTTAGGTTCTGCGAAAGAGGATAGCAAAGAGAAGCTAGATCACGCATCAAAGGTTGCTGGGGAGAAGACTAACCAGGTATTCCGGCTACTCGTCTGTGGTTGGGAACTCGCTGAAAAGAACGATAGGTAGCTGCTGGAGCCCGACAGGCCAAAGAGAACCTGGAGAATCAGATGAAGAAATAAGCGTGGCGCATTCTTTTATTATTTAAGTCATCCACCTGCAGCAAATTCGAATAGTCTATAATTAGGATCGATATCGAATCGAAAATTGTCATTCAAGTTCGATGTTCTCTGTTTTTGGCCGGTGCAGCATGAATTCTTATTCTTTATATATAGAAAGATACCTTGGTAGGAAAAGAACACATTTGCGAGATAATTATATATTCACCACAAGCTCAGAGATTCTATCCCAAGCATAGATCAAATATTTAAACTCCGCCTGAATTCATGACTGCAATTTTCCGTTCGGAACCGCCCTCCAATCTTTCAGTCAATCTTGACCCCATAACCCATCCAACCCATTCCAGAAGGCAGTATATCTCCCCTTCGACCTATTAGAATTGTATGAAAGGGTAATTGAAGCATATTTTCCTTGTCACAGTCTTATGGTGATTGATTTGTGAAATCTACAGAGAAGAATCCCAGCTTCAAGATGCCAACGTAGACGAGATTGAGTCCAACTGGGACCAGGTCGTCGATAGGTATATATAAAAAGTTTCTAGCGCTGAATCACGCTCTAACGAGCTATGGAACAGTTTCGATAACATGGATCTCAAGCCTGAGCTCCTTCGTGGTATCTACGCTTATGGGTAAAAAAATTCTTCTTCGTGTCTCATCCACAACTTAAGATCTCCTCCCGCTCCCGCTCAGTTTTGAACGACCTTCTGCTATTCAACAGCGTGCCATCGTCCCCGTTGTTAAAGGCCACGATGTTATCGCCCAAGCCCAGTCGGGAACTGGTAAAACGGCTACTTTCTCCGTCTCTATCCTCCAGCGATTGGAGCATGACGTTAAGGGCACCCAGGCGCTGATCCTTGCCCCCACCCGTGAACTGGCTCTCCAGATCCATAAAGTCGTCGTTGCTCTTGGAGACTACATGAACATACAGAGTTTGGCCTGCGTCGGTGGAACTAACATTCGCGAAGACATGAGCAAACTGCGCGATGGCGTGCAGGTTGTTGTTGGCACCCCCGGTCGCGCCTTCGATATGATCAAACGTGGTGCCCTTAGGACTGACACAATCAAGATAATGTGTCTCGATGAGGCGGACGAGATGTTGTCTCAGGGATTCAAGGATCAGATCTACGAGATCTTCCAGCTGCTCCCCGGCGACACCCAGGTTACCCTTTTCTCCGCTACCATGCCCGCGGAGGTCCTGGAGGTCTCCAAAAAGTTTATGCGTGACCCTGTACGAATCCTCGTCAAGAAGGATGAATTGACACTCGAGGGTATCAAACAATTCTACATCGCCGTCGAGAAGGAGGACTGGAAGCTCGACACCCTTTGCGATCTTTACGAAACCATCACGATCACCCAAGCCGTCATCTTCTGCAACACTCGGCGAAAGGTCGACTTGTTGACTGATCAGATGCTTGCACGAGAATTCACTGTATCTGCCATGGTGAGTGTCGATCACCCCTCCTTCCTGTCATGATTCTGATTCTGACTCTGTTCATTGCAGCACGGTGACATGGAGCAAAAGCAGCGTGAGGTCCTTATGAAGGAGTTCCGTACAGGTTCCACTCGTGTCCTCATCACCACCGACCTACTCGCCCGCGGTATCGACGTTCAGCAGGTCTCCCTCGTCATCAACTACGATCTTCCCACTAACCGCGAAAACTACATTCATCGTATTGGTCGTGGTGGGCGTTTCGGTCGTAAGGGTGTTGCTATCAATTTCGTGACGACCAACGATGTTCCTATGCTCCGGGATATTGAACGTGAGTGCTCTCCTTCGGGCATCTTCAAGTACCACCCTACTTATCAACCATTCAGAGTTCTACAATACCCAGATCGATGAAATGCCACTGAATGTTGCGTGCGTATATTCTGATCGCCTTCATGGCTTCCCACAGCTAATGTCTGCTCATACAGTGACCTCATCTAGATTCGAATTTTACTATCCTTGTTCCGACCTAATAGTTGTACAATCGCGTGTATTCGTTGGGCGGAATAAGACCTCAATGTATTGTTCTACGCCCACTGCATATCTAATATCTGGCATGTCTACACCACTATTTCTACACCACTACTTGTTATAGGAAGTTTGCGTGTTGTCACTATTGTAAGCAATATCAAGGTCAGGATTGATTTTGATGTGTAGATGCGCGTGAAAACTTTGTTGCTTATTATTACCCTTACCTTTGTACCTCATGCATCGACATATCCTCAAGCACGCCTGTGTTTCTTCACTCAGGCCTCTGAGTGGGCGAGCTAAGCTCAACTACAAGGTTATTCGTGCACTCACGACAAACACTGTGTACGAGGCAAAATACGCCGAGAAGCTCCGCCAACGCGCTGAAGAGTGAGAATTCTTGCGCCCGTTTCGCCGTCATATGTGACAGTTTCCTGACAGATATACCTTGCTCTCTAATTCTTATTTCTAAAGGAAGGGCCTTTGTGTAGATGAATTGAAGAAGAAGATTAAGGAGGAGCAGGCCGAAGAGGCGCGTCGAAAGCGTGAATTGAGGGCTACACAGGAAGCAGAGGCTGCCACCAAGTCCACATTGTCGAATACCCCCTCTAAGGGACAAGCTACGCAGACTGCGCCCGCTCCAGGTGCCCGAAAAGACAGTTCTCCCGTTAAGGTTCTGTCTTGACTGCTCCCTGTGGCTAGTTTAACTCAATCCTTTTGGCGCAGCCACTGTCGTCCATCCTCAATCTTTCCAAAATTATGTCAACCCCACATACATCGGACCAAATAGGTGCTCTCTGGACAGCTTACCATATATCGCGGTCGGGTGGCACAGGCCGTGGCTACGTCTGTGCGTCCGTCCCTCTGGAGCTCTACCAGAAAATGGCTAGTATCGGGGAGCGTTACCCCACTTTCATCGTGCCCGTCCCACGCATTAAGCCTGCGTCCGAGGTCAAGGTAGAAGGTGAATCAGACACTGCCTACGAATTCTACTTCCTCCAGTGGGACTTCCATGACGTCCCGCCTGTGCCGTCAGCGGCTGAAGACCTATTTGCGCCTCCAAAACCTGCAGCACTTGGCGCGAACCCCAAGACTTCGACGCTCCTGTTCACACCACTTCAGGAGTACAAGATGCGCGCGGCCTTTGCGACGCCGTACCTAGTCCTGACGCACTACACGGACCTCGCACATTCGCATGGCGTGGTGTTGCTACGGGGCGAGATTACGCCTGCTTCTGCAAGCAGCGGGGGCGAACGTTATATGCTTAGCCAGGAGGACGCGCAGTTTTTATCAATGGCTGCGCAAAGGTTCTATTTATGGGGCGGTGATGGCAAGGCGAGTGAGGGGGGCAAGTTATTGAAGTGTTTCCATGAGACACCCGAAGTGTTCAAATGGGAGGAGTTATTGAAACACGCGAGCTTGACTACTTAGGTCACTAGGTGTAGTTCTTGTCATCATGTCCGTGTAAGGGTAAATTCACGCAGAGCAGATCAATGGAGCCTTCTGCACCCACTCCCTCCTTTCTATTTCTTCCACCACGAATGCCGCAAACCCAGCTCTGGACAAAAACGTATTCGTCTTCCCGTCCCCGACATATCCAGCGATGACTTCTTCAGAATCACTGTTTGTGAGGATAGGTACTCGGACAATTGTCCAGTCCAAGTCGACCCCTTGTGTGCGCACATTTTTGCCGATGGCGACGACATCATTGTACGCATTCCTCGCAAAAGTTGCGACCCCGTTGATGAGGATGGAAAATGCAAGGTTGAATTTGTCGGCGGGGTCCGTGATAGATGCGGTCCCAAGGCAGATCAGGCGCTTAACACCAAGTTCATGCATGAGGACAATGACTGTAGAATATGCGTGGGCTAGGGGGGTATTTGATGGATGAAATGGTCCTCTCCTCACACTCGGCCCTAGTGCGGATAGTACAACGTCCGCCCCTTGCAATGCCTTTGAGAGTGTCTCATTATCGTCTAACTGTCCTTGGACGATAGTTATGGACGCGTTCTCCTTTATGTTGTCTGGAACCTTGTTGGGAGACCTGACATAGAGAACGATAGTCGATGATTCGTACTGCCTGAGAGTATGTCGGATTAAAAGGATTCCTGCGGCACCTGTTGCACCAAGGATGAGTATGCGCATAGTGGTCAAAGTTCAAGGATAGTCGACACATGCAACTGCCCGTTCCAGAATTACAAATCACGATCTGACCGTTGGAATGGTATTCTGCACTAGCTAGGTGTAATTTGCTCTATTGAATTCGTGCTTATACTAAGCCCTCGGCGTTGTTGGCCATGACCCAGCCCGTAATGCTAGTTCTTCCATTTCCGCAATCGCTTCTCCTATTTCTCCTTCCTCTTCAGGCTTCATCTGGACAACTTCGCGCTCGTACAAACGACCAAATCTGTTAACAAGACCCGGAATCTCATCTTCCACAGTGACTGCATTACACGTAGCCGTCTCCACCGACCCAGCCTTCACACCTTCCAGTCCACATGCCACTATCTGGTCGAACCACGATCTCGGTTCCCCAGTGATGTTCAGCGAGAAGCCGTGGGATGTCAAGCGGTGTCGTACTTGGATTCCAATACTTGCTATTTTCGTAGCATGGTCTAGGAACACACCCGTGTGTGCTGACGATAGCGGTGTGATGCCATGGGCTTCCTTGAGATGGAGCTCCAACGCCTTTTGCATCCGACAAACGTAGTCGCGGGCACCCATCGTAGGAGAATAGCGCGAAAGATCAAGGAGGGGGTAACCGACAATCTGGCCAGGCCCATGGTATGTCAGCTCGCCTCCGCGCGTTGTGGTGACGAAGTCGGCACCCATGGTGGTAAGACGCGTGCGTTCATTGGAGATGCTGAGCTCTGTTTGACGACGGCCAGCTGTATACACCGGGCGATGCTGTAGCAATAGAATAATGTCCTTGTGCGAACCAGTCTGCCGTCGTGAAAGTTGAAGTTGATGCAACTTTTCTTGTAAAGCCAATGTCTGTATGTAAGGAAGAGGTACCCGGAAATAATGGTAAAGAATAGGTGTGAGTGACATGATGGCTTGAGCTTCCACCTATAGCGAGAAGGATCCTGGAGTGGAATATATGTCAGGGCACAAGTCTTGAAGCTTGAAGCTTGAAGCTTGAAACTGAAGTGCCAAAGGGTCAATGGTTATTCCCAGTGAAACCCCGGTTGAGCCAAATCAAGGCCAAACGAGCGTGTCGGAGAATTTGTCAGACGAGGGAAAACGAGAACATGATCAGTTGATCAACTTGACTTTGAATGTTTCTCGCATCGTCGTATGACTGAATATGTCGTCTAGTCGTGATACTGTTTGCCTTGGCTGACTTGACCAGTGTGTCACTTGTTTCTCTATCTTTCTCGTTTGCTTACGTTTCTTATTTAATCTGTTTGTATAAGTAGCTGCCCTTGCCCTGGACGAAGTTTGGACGCGTCTTTCCTTCCCACTCCCACCATCTGCCCCAAGTTCTCTGTAAATGTCCTTTACATCGGCCTTCCTATTGAAATGACCTCCCATGCAAGCGACCGATATCGTTGGACATAATCTGGGAGGAGGGATGCGTGCACCAGTTCGCACTTAAGATGAGGGCACTCAGGTACGCATATAGTCTGCCTCAAGTCTTTACCAGTACCAAGGGAACTTATACACAGATTTATTTCTTGTCGCCATGTCATGTAACGGTTTCAATGCACTGGTAAACCCGGCCTCTCCCTTCAAGTACATCATCCCATTGATGTTCTCATAGGCTTTCGTGGATTCAGAGTCAGAAGGGTGGCCACGGGGCCACGCACATCACGCAGTGGTAAGATAGTAGACTTATTGTCCCGGACGCGGTATGAGGTTGCCTGTCGTACACAGAGTATTGTGTAATTAATAAATATATTGAATGAAAACTAAATTTGAATTGCTTTCGAATCAACAGAATCAACTGCAGCTGCGTACTAGAATCGAGGCTGATGGAAGCCGGTTGAAGCTAGTGATCGACACGGGTACGGCAAACCCACCGGGTTGGCGGGTATGGGTATGACGGGTACGGGTCAGGGTCTCAAACTCCCGACCCATGACAAACCCGTACCCGCAGCGGCGGGTTTGACCCACCTGAAAGGCACAAAATTTGGAGCTTAAGACGCATTGCGCGACCACGTGTGCATTCCCTGAAAGTCATTGATTTTGTCAAGTTATGAACACACAATCAAATCTCTGTTGAATCCATGCTTATTTTGTCCCCCCTTCCCCTACTTAGTAGCATAGACAGATTTCTGACGAACAATTAATCTCGGAGCCGTGTAGATCAAGAAATACATATTATCTACCTCCTCAAATCTGCGAAATTTCGACATTTTATAGAGGTGGAATGGCTGATTGTAGGTCTCTTGTACTTTGCACGATTATTCTAGGTATATAATAGTATATTTCTACCGAAGGAATAGTCTGAGCGATGCCTAGATCTGCCTGTAGGGACATGTTGTCCTCCTACCCCAGATCACACAAATGCATCGCATTTTCAGGAGAACCGTGGCAGATATTGCTGTCGTCTCTTTTGCCCTTTCATTAGATAGCTTATGGATATATTTTCGCCGGAGGAATAAGCTTGAGGACGCCTGGATCTTGCTTGAGAAATGTACCCCCTGCTGATGACCTGTAGCTTACCCTACTAAAACACGCCATATCGCCGCAAGGTACATTATTTATTTCTAATTTATACATATATATAATGCTCCAACTCAAAGGACTACTTACAATGATGAGAACCCACTGAGATACGGTAGGTTTTCTTTGCCATGTAGTGATGAGGGGCATATGGTAATATCTCAATGAAAGTTTGATCATAATGCGTAGTCCTTTTTGGTGACGCACTAAGCACATGTGTAATTGAGATAAAAATACAGTGCCTTGCGGTATCCATGACGCGTTTTAGCAGGGTAAGCTACAGGTCATCAGCAGGGGGTATATTTCTCAAGTAAGATCCAGGCGTCCTCAAGCTTATTCCTCCGGCGAAA
>JABCKI010005918.1:0-25518 GCA_018282025.1 Sphagnurus paluster
GGTCCAAGCCAACTTCAAATTCCCCATCCCCACCTTTTGCAGCAGCCCTCGTTTCCACAGTACCACATGCCATTTTATCCACCCCTTCACCCAGACGACAACCTCTGTAATCCAAATCTCGCTACTGTAAGCACCTATAATTCAGAACCTCCACCTAACGCTGGTTTTCATCCATTTTTCGCACATAATCCTTACTACTTTAACCAGCCACATTAATACTTAGGAAGTTATAATCATGTATCTGATATACTTATAATTACACTTAGTCGCTAGTTATTTTAATTGATCCTTAATGCTCTCGAGTCTCATTCGTGTGCGACAGCGACATCGACGGCGATAACCCATCATCATGATGAAGATGATAAGCGATGCCTTGCCGCCTGAAGCCGGTGTGACATTTGTGTGACTGACCCGTTGAGGGGTATGGCCGAAGGATGGGTAACATACAGTATTCTTTTCGACGTGTCCCGACAATAACTGCCTGATCTACATAACCAGATTCCACCGGATTTGTTCTTGGCCAGGGGGTTCTGACTACGAATTTTTAATTTTTTGATCTTGACAATGATGCGCAGAAATGTGGACACGATGAAGCGATAAGCACACGAAGGCGCTGGCAGAAGACATCTTGGTGCGCTGGAAACCGTGACATTGCCCTACGCCGTCACCGGCTCTAACACTCAATCCCGTCCGTCAGCCGTCGCCTCCTACCAAAGATGCCAGTTCAATGGATGCGACATGCATCGCCTGGCAAGGCATTTCCAAGGGGAATATCTTCCTGCCGGCGGACAGCGAACGCATGAGCATGAGAACGTCGATGCTTGCAATAGATCATACTGAGACTATGGACGCTTGGGCACGGTGACCGCGGAGAAGTGTCATTCCCGGGCCCGGGGTTGCACATGAAGATCTGGTGGGTCCTGTGAAAACGTCCAGACGAAGCACGTATCTACATACGGGATACTTGCAAAACCTGTCCACACTCCGGACACCAAAGGGTCTGTTTTTCAAACTTGTTTCAAAGAATCAATCCAGGTGTCAAATCAACAAGGTGTGGTTAAAGCCCAGGCGAGATGGGCGAATTTGTTAGACTTTTTCTCGTTCGTGCTGATAGGCCACGGGATCTATATTGAACATATTAAATATATCAATGTATCATACTAGTACAGTCCAGAGACCAGACTACTTAGAGCTCCCCAAATAGTCGCTTTCTAGGTGATAAAATACGGTCAGCATTTACGAACGACAAAAGATGGACGGAAGATAGAAAAGGAAACTCACAGTCGCACCGGAGCCTCACTAAAAATGGTCTTCCCACCCACCATCTCCCTTGTCCACACGTCACGCATGAACCACCCAACGTGGCCCACAGCGCAGCCCAGTAGGTCGCCTGCGGCTGCTTTCCAGGTGCCGTTGAGTACCAATGAAAAGGCAACAAGTGCCACGGGAAGATATGGGGCAGTAATCGTGAACAGTCCGAAGAGGGAGATAGGGGTGGACGAGTGCCGCCGAGACCAGACGTATATCGGGACGAACGCGAGCGAGGACGAGAGGAAGGGAAGGTTTACGAGGGGCGCGAGCATCTGCGTTGGGAGTTAAAATCAAATAATCATCAATGGGTACTGTGGGGGTAGGACGAACGAGGAGCATGATGGCTGAGAGGAAGAGTAGCCAGAAGTAATCCGCCTTGCGGTTCGCGAACGAAGACTCTTCAAGCATTCGGCTGTATCGCATGCTTTACGACAATCTAATATCAGTGCACATATTTCGATGCCACAGTGCGCATGTATACATACAAAAAGAAAAGATGGAAGATAAAGTCCAGGGATATCGGGCCAAAGTAGAAGAAGGTCGTGGCTGCACGCCACAACTAGAGTGGCGTGGTTAGTCTACTGGAATCGAGAGCTTCGGAGTCGTACCTGAGCATTAATGAACGTGCTCTTAAAGCTGTAGTATAGCTGGAGTGTGGTCACGAGTTGGCATTGCTATTTTGAACATGATATCGATTGAGAACGTCGAGCAGGCGAGGCTGGAGTAGAGATAAACGAACCACGGCCAAACTCGTAAAGACAGATAACGCGAGCCATCCACGAGTAATGGGGGGTATTTGGGTGACCCAGGCTTCAATACCGACAGGCATGGGATGAGTATAAAGTCGGTTAGCTGCAACGCGGTTGTAGTAGAATGCACGATACGTGGCTAGCGTGAGAAATCGAAATTCCTGGATTCAAGCCTTCTCTTATCCCAACACTATCCCAACCTAGCCAACTTTCCATGTCGAAAAATAGAATGAAGCGACCGCATCAGCTATTTTCTATATGGCTCGAGGAATTTTGTCACAACAAAACATCTTCAGGCAAGTATCTCTTCCCACTACTAGGGCCCCGTAGTAGTTCTGGAAGATGGGTATACAATTTAACTCGCACCGGGACTTCCCGACGACCGGGTATTGAGGACGATGTATCACACAAACGACGCGCCCAGGTGTGGCGCCCGCCTTGTTTAAACACTTATTGCACGTCGGTAACAAAAGATCTCGAGCGATGGACCGTCGCGTACATCTAACGCTATCTTCAACTGGAACCATGATCTACCCCCTAAGCGCTAAGCTATCAGAACTTTCCAGATCAGTGGACTCTTAAACCGGCGGCTTTGCGATGATTGATGAACACCTTGCGTCCTGAAGCCTGTATAGCTGCTTTCTTTTGCGTCAACAGAGTGTCTCACACTGGGCATTGAGAACGTGAATACGTTGCGTTTCTGTGGTTTTGGTTTTGATGCCACCAAGCTCCAGGTACTTGGCAGATCTAATATCTAGCGCCTCAGGCGAGGGTAACTATTCGAATCTCCTGATTGAAATTTGAAACTGCATGTAATCTGGCGCCCGCTCCGAAGGTGCAAGGCGTGAAAGCACTCTGAAAGTTGAATGCTATCACTGTCAGACGACGAATTGCAGATACCGGCCGCCATACCCGATCTGTGCGATAGAGCGCACAGGGTACTGTTGTTATCAATCATTGCCGCTCTTATAAGCTGACTGAACCATCCGTCTTTCCGTTGGTCTTTGCTTGTAATCTGTAATTTCAGTCACGTCGTTGATTTTGCAAAATCTCATTGTGAACTCCTTCAGGGTGTGTTTATGTGAATTTCAGGCTCATTCCTTCGAGTAACCAGTATACTGAAATCTCGATTCTCTGCAGCCTTTTAGGCGCCATAACTCCAAAGACCTGGTCGTTCGCCACATAACCACATACGGGTTGTCTGATCATCGGTGTTTCCGCAAATTAGGCCTTGGAAGTCAGGGACCGTCAGGTGAATGTCCTTGGAGCTTTTGCGGCGAGCGAGCTGGGGTCGATCAGTATGCATACATATGGGTACAGCTCGAGCATCGATTGAGGGTCATCCTGTTTCATTCTACCTATCTCGACCATGTGCAATATATACATATATTCCCTCTTGCTGATCTTTAATTGGCCTCTCAATGCAGATATTTTCCAGCCATCGATTTATTGCGTTATTCATATACAATGAGAGTCAAAAGAAAATGTTGGGACAGTGAGGCGACGCCGTGGTTTCTTGGGGTTGCGGCGTCGACGTCAGGTACTCCACATATAGTGACGTACCATGATGGACGTCTACTTTCAAAGCTTTTCTTTCGAAAGTGTCATTAAATATGTAAATCGCAAATAAGTAGTGCTCGATTATAACAAAAGAGAGAAATAACGCTCCATTTTTTCTTTCTTTTTTGCTTGCCACCTGGTGGAGCCTGCAGCCAAGGCATACTGCAGAAGTTGCCGGGCGAGCAGTCCACAGCCAACAGCTAATTGAGATCACCAGTGATGCTGCATCCAAAAAACAAGTGCACAAAAGGTCCAATAAATCGAAGCAAGCACTGGCTACATACTAATGGAGGGCAGAGTACATGCATAACCCGTACTAGGTTGCAAAATTGTTGGTTGATCGGAATGATAACGATAACCATAGATATAACTGTTATAACATACTATACACGAATAGTGATAACTAAAACATAACCAAACCCAGGTCCTAAAGCCCACAGAAAGCAAGAGCCAATTACGGCGCAGGGAATAGGAATAGATAGATGGGTATGGCCAACAGGAAGGGGGTAGGCAAAACAACGCTTATAGGACCGAATAAATATATCTTATATGTGCTTGAACAAGGCGACCAGCGCAGGAGTAGGCCCCAGGGAAAACGCCAGGCCTAGGCAGCGACGGCCTTGAAGCTCGACGGCGGCACCTTCTTCCTCGCAGCCGCACTTTTACGGGCGGCAGTCGCGGCCGCAGCCTGCTCTGCCTCAAGCTTAGCCGCACGAAGCGCCGCGCTGCGGTTCGTGCGTGGCGGGATGGTCGGGTTCGCGGCGACGCTGCTCGGGCGTGGCACCCTCCTCGCGGGGGGCGGCGCCTTTGCGTTGCCGTCCTCGGGCGACGAGTCGGACGTGGCGGTGGAGGTTGCTTTGGGTGGGAGGCGGGTGGTGCCGGAGACTGAGGAGGAACGCTTGACGGCCGTGGAGCGCACAGGTGGGACGGCTGAGGGACGGGGGGCTTGGCGTGTCGGACGAGTTGCGGGGGCGGGGGCAGGAGCAGCCGCTGGGGTTGATGAGACTTTGAGGGAGCTGTGGGAGTTGCTTCTTGAGAGCCCCGGTAATTTTTGGGCAGTAGCGCCGCGGACTGTGTTTGCGGGATGCATGAGTATAGCCCCAAAATGGAACGCGAGCCAGGCAGAAAGGACTTACACATGAACGACGACGGTGGGCCCTGTTCCTTCTCCTTCTGCTGCCTCAGCGCGACGGTCCTATTCAATCTCGGGGCGATGCTCGGTGCCTTGATCGATGCCACCGCGATTGACTCCCTCCTTTTATGTCCAGGTATACCGTCAAAGGCAGTCTTGGCTTTAGCCACCTCCTCAGTACTCAACGTCCTCCTCCTCGGGGGGTCCTGCTTGATGCCCAGCCTTAACGACGCCGCGCGTGTCATGCGGGGGACAATCGCTGGCGCGGCCGTCGACGCAACAGGGATGCTCTCGCGGCGGCGGTGCCCAGGGATGTTCTCGAACGTCTTTGCGAGCTGCTCCTTCGACAGCGGGCGGCGCGGGCCGACGCGCTTCGGTTCAACGACCTGGCCTGCGCGTAGTGCTGCCGCGCGGGTAGTGCGAGGTACGATGTCCGGCGTAGCGTTGGTAGCAGGTACCGGGCGGGCGCGGAACGTCGGATTTCTTTTTGTGATAGATTTGGCCGCGCTACCACCGCCACCACTGGATGGGTTAGAGGCGGCGTAGCCCTCGTCGGACTGGGATTGCAGGAGGGCCGTACGGACACTACGTTCCTCTTCAGTGTCGACGCCGACATCCGGGAGGTCGGTGGTAGGGAAAGGTGGAGAAGAAGCGAAGATGGACGTGATCTGAACTTCCGCAATGTCTGCGTCTGCGGAGCCCATGACGGCATTTTGGGCGTGGGAGACGCCATAGAGGGCGCGCAGGGAGGTGGGCGCGGTTAGACGGGCGGTAGCGGGATCAGGGTGGCCCATGAGTGTGAGCCAGACTTGGGCGGCACGCCGGCGCTCGAGGACGTAAACCCACACTGGGCCCCTATTGCATCTCATTAGCACAGTAAAGTAAAAAGATGAGAGAAAGAAGAACGCACTCGGAGAAAGAAGCAGCGTCCTCGCCGAAGAGTTCAAAGAGAGTGTCCGGGTCCGTCTCAGTGTCGAATTCCATCTGGCGTTCCTTGACTATCTAGAATTCAGATTAGGGGAAAGTGCGCTTCTTGTAAGACTGTAAAAGGTACCTCGAAGCCAGCCTCTTGGATGCGGGGCTCGATATCGAAGCGGTGGACGAGGGCATGGGGCTTGATGATCGCGACGGTGCGGGTGATGGGCGCTGGCGGCGATGGCGAAGAAAGCAGAGTTGGCGAAGCGGTGTCGTGCGGGGAAGACATAGTTCAAAAACTGAAAATAGCCAAGGCCTTGGGGGAAAAGAATGTAGGGAACAAGGAAAGGCAGGCGCTCGGAGAAAGCAAGTCGGAATAGGAAAGGTTACAGGCAAAGGTAAAGTCAAAGTCAAAGGCAAGGTTGATCATTTCTTCAACTTGTCTCTTGATCCCGCGAGCCTGGGAGTCGGACCTCGGACACCTTGGCGACCCCGGTCCTTTCACGCGCTGCCGGGCGCGAAACTACTTCAGGCTTCAGTGCATCTTCCAGCAGTATGCCCACCAACTTCGCTCACACTGTGACGCAGAGCATCCGAAAAAGAATGGCTGTGTAGTCTGAATTGTTCGGCGTCTTTCCCCAGAGCAATCTATGTAATTGAACCCTGCATCAATTACGAGCGGTGGAACTAAAAGATGGCAACACTCCTGAGCGCCCACTCGTGTGCATCCAATCCATGACGATGTCCGACCTAGTCGACGTACCAGGTCTCGTCGAGTCAGGATGGGTTCGTAGCGCTCATGGTGAGCATTTCGACTTGCTGTCGTTTTACTGCTGAATGGTTTTATGACTCTAGTAGCATGTGCGGCACTTGCGAGCTACGAACATTGTGAGCGATAATACATGCTCCGACGCCGTGTCCTCAGCTCACAACATAGCTTCCAGTCCTGCAGTTTGGCAACGAGGTTAATGATATCCCTTGACTTTTTTGCTGCTGATTGGCTGAATCGTATCTAGGTGGAGCTGTTTTGGGTTCGTACACAAGCATCCCCGCTCGGAGTGATCTGGGTGAACTGGCAAATTGACTCACGAGCACTGTTGGGCAGAAGAAACGTTGGACGATAGCAAAAATCCTCTTCCTCTGTGTGAGTGGACTATCACTCCCTGCCCCGATATGAGAAGGAGAACTGAATTCCAATAACATCTCTAGTCCAGATATCTATGCCTTCTTTCACAAATGCGAGTCGTATTTTTCCACCTTCATCAATGCATGGTTTTGACTCTCAAGACACGTCTGCTAGCGTAGATGCAGTTAGTATGTACTCATTTATTGAGCAAGTATTGGAAATTGAGCATAAATTAGTTTTTCTTCATCCACGGCCGACATACAAGGTCTTGCCGTGCATTATAAATATGTCATACGCGAGGCTCACTTCATATTTCTGCAGCTGTGCGTTCATCTCATCGTTTCTGAGTCTTCTAAAATCTTCTTGTGTCAATGTTCCGTGGAAACAGATGTGAGTCCGTTTCTCCTTTCTTAATTTGAGCTTTTTCGTCTTCTGAACACTTATTTATTGTCTCATAGGCCTCATCTTCTTTTATGAGCAATACATCTTAGGCACTATGCAGTTGTCAACAGCACAAGGTGAACCTTTTCTTTTCACTTCACACGAAGGATACTAACGATCTCTTAGTAATTTTGCAACTGCGGCTGTATGCGATGTATGGCAGCACACGCAAAATTCGCAACTTTTTTGTAAGGGGCATTCCGAAACCCATACTATCTTTTCTCATTCTGTGCACAGATAACGGTTACACTGTGTGAAGCTGTCGCAGTCACCACCCTCTGGGTTATTTTCCTGAACGATCCCTCGACCACATGTCTGTATATCAATACTAGCACCAGGACCACGACTCAATCCCATTCACAATACAGACACTAATGAGCCGCTTCCAGGTGTCATCGCCTGCGCATACAGAGGTGGACACAAAGGACATATTTGGCTTGTTTATTGCTACGGGATAGTCATGCTCAACGACGGAATGATGTTCGTGCTTGCGGCCCGGAAAGCATGGCTTCATCGAGTGCCAGTGCCTGGTTTCACGCTTATGCAGCAGCTCACGAGGGGTTCCATGATGTATTTCCTCATGTAAGTCTCGTAAATGACTTCATCATGGAAGGCTAACCCTACTGCTTCCAGAATATTTGCAGGATATCTGTTCAGCCTGATCATCTTGGCAACCAATCATGTCAGTATTTCAGCCCTACCCAGTACTCAATTTGAGTTGCTCATTTTTGTGTAAATAATGTAGATCGCCCTGAATGAACTGGCTATCCCCTTTTCTACCGTTTTCTGCTCCGTCTTTGCCAATCGTCTCCTCATTGGTGTTCGACTTGCCTATTATGGCGATGCATTCGCCCCCGCATCCAATTTCTCGTTAAAAATCCCCAATACCAGTGCAACACAGGAAGTGCATTCGAATAGGATGGAAATTTCGACATTTAACGAGCGCATTGGCACTTGAGCATGTTCTAGACGTCCTGAGCGGCAGCCGCCACTCTCACGTCTTTTTAAATTATTAAGCTTGAAAGGCGCTTATCTATCACAATGTTACAGTTTCATGCACTATGATGCCTGAATTCGAAATTACTACATCGGGCATGAGCTATGAGTGATATTGGGCAATCTCAGCTGAAGAGAAAAGACCATATAGCATGGCTAAGGATATGCCCTACACAAAGCCGTACACATCGCCAGTCGCTGGCACTTTCAACTTTCGCTTTTTCCGCCCGGTCCTTTCACGCTCTGCCAGGCACGCGGTACTATTTCCAAGTCAGTCGACACATTTTCCTGGAGTACGCTCACCAACATCGCTCCCACTTTGACGTTTCAGCCAACAGAAACCTTTAGAAATAAAGCAATATTTCATCTACTGCAGTAACGAGTAACGGAGGCACAAGACTCATATACAGCCCTGGCCGCAATGCATACTTGGAGCCGTGGATGCTGGGGCCTACTACGCCCTGAGGATCCAGGGAATTGAATGGTATAATGCCAAGATTCGCTTGAGGGCATATGATGATGTGCGTACCCTATTTTTTTTCGTGAGGCTGTCTACATACCATTTTGCGCCTAGTTGAAATAGTATGCTATGCAGCGCATCTCAATGGGCGTGTGAAGCACAAAATTTATCGATACAGCCTTTTTCTGAGTGCCACTCTAGATGATATTCTTCCAAGTGACTTGACATATTTGACGGGCGCATCACCTCGAAGCACCCCAAATAGCCAAAAGAGTGTCAATGATCCGTCACTAGCACCTCTTCAATGCCTGGCTCGCGGGGTTCGGAGGCGCCGCACTATCCCTCTTGAGGCTAAAATGGTTTGCCTACGTTGGACCTTGAGACATGCAGCGCCAACTTTTTCGGCCCTCAAAGACGCCTGGGTAACCCATCTACAGGATCCACCAGTGACAGACGAGGTCATTACAACAGGGATGACATCCACGAGACAAAACTCAGACAACTCTCCCCCTGCAAGTCAGGAGTCTCAGGGTAAGATATTAAAATCACATCGGAAAAACATTGGCCATCTAGTCTGGATTGTTCGGTGTCTTTCCCCAGTATCTATAGTAAGTAATCTATGCAATTGAGCCCTGCATCAATTACTTACGACAGAAGTTTAAAACAATATGATAACTGTCAGTAATCCCTCTCGTGTACAATCCATCCCATGATGTCCGAAACAATCGACACACTAGGTCTCGTCCAGTCAGGATGGGTTCGTAATGCTTATGGTGAGCATTTCTACTTCCTATCATTTCACTACTAAATGTTTTGTGACTCTAGTGGCATGCGCCGCGCTTGCGATTTACGAACACTGAGTGATCCTTTTCACTTCAACACTGAGTTCTCAGCCCCCAACATGGTCTGCAGTTCTTCAGTTTACCAACGAGGTAAATGATATCCTTGACTGAATCGTATTCAGGTGGAGCTCTTTTGGGTTTGTACACATGCCTCGTAATCTGCAGGTGAACCGACATTTTAGCTCCCGACCACTATCTCTCGCGCAGAAAAAACCTTGGACGATAGGAAAAATACTCTTTCTGTGTGTGAGTTGACTCTTGCTTCCCGTCCTGATACGAGAAAGAGGGCTCAATTCTAATATTGGTAGTCCAGGTATCTTTGCCTTTTTTTTTTTTTTACAAATGCCAGTCATATTCTTCTGCATGCATAAATGGATAATTTTAACTTAAAACACAACTAACAGTGGGGATATCGTTAGTACGTACCCATTTTATTGCGTGAATATTGCAACTTGAGCATATGGTAGTTCTTCATCCACGGCCTACATGGTCTTACTGTACATCATAAACATATTATGCTCAGGGCTCATTTCATATATACAGCTGTGCGTGCATCTCATCATTTCCAAGTTGTGTAAAACCTCCTTCTGACGATATTCTGTGGAAACAGTTGTGAGTCCTTTTATCTTTTTTTACTCTCTGGTTTTCTGAATAAGCCTTCGTTATTTCGTAGGCCGTTTCTTCTTTTATGGGGAATATTATTTAGCCGCTCTACAGGTTGCAACAGCACATAGTGGGCCTTCTCTTCTTGGATCTCCTGAAGGATACTAGCATTATTGTCTTAGTAATGTTGCAGCTGCGGTTATATGCGATGTACGAAAGTGCGCACACAATTCGCAACCTTTTTGTAAGGCGCATTTCAACTCCCATGCTATCTTTTTTTCATTCTGTGCATAGATTACGGTTACAGTATGTGAAGCTGCCGCAGTCATCGTCCTGGGGTTAATTTTCCTGAACAATACATATACGTATATCAATATTAGCATCAGGATACTAATAACTCAATCCCGTTAACAATACAGACACCAACGAGCCGCTTCCGGGTGTTATCATCTGCGCATACAAAGATGAACCCAAAGGACATTTTTGGCTCATTTATTGCTACGGGATAGTCACCCTTAACGACGGAATCATGTTCATGCTTGTGGTGCGGAAAGCATGGATTCATCGAGCGCCACTCCCTGGTTTCACGCTCATGCAACACCTCGCGAGGGACTCAATGATATACTTCCTGATGTCAGTCTCTGAAATAAAGTTATCCCAAAAATTTGACCGTACTACTTTCAGAATATGTGCAGGATATCTGTTCAACCTAATCATCTTGGCAATCAATCATGTTAGTGTTTCATCCCTGCCCGATTTACGCTGCTCATTTCTGTGTAATTCATGTAGATCATTCTCAACGAACTGGGTGTTCCTTTTTCTACCGTTTTCTGCTCCGTTTTCGCCAATCGTCTCATCATTGGTGTTCGGCTTGCCCATTATGGCGATGCGTTCGCCTCCACACCCGATTTCTCCCTTGAATTCCACCATACCGATGCGGCACAGGAAGTGCAATCAGATGTGGTGGAGTTTTCAACGTTTAACGAGCACATCGGTACTTAGCATGTTCTGAGCGTCTGGTACATCTCTTCGAGTGGCAGTCGTCTCCCTCACGTTTTTTGAATTCTTAATGACATTCATCTATCACAATTATACAGGTTCAGGCCCTATGGTACCCGGAAATGGAATTTGAAATGACTATGGCAAGCATTCAGAATGCTCAGCCATGCGTGTTATTGGGCGATCTCAGCTGAATTTCTGGCATGGTGGATAAGTCCTGTGTGGCGCCCTACACAAGGGCGTGCACCGTCAAGTCGGTTCGCTTTGTCGCAATTAAAGCAGCAGAGTTTAAGGAGGCCACTTGGGATAGCGGGCCCCTTTGAACCCTCGACGCCCTCAAGGATATTTGCCATGAGAATAGTCATTCAACAGTCGGCTAGTAGCTAAATATCTCCCCGATTCACTAACCAACGGAGGAAAAGGTGCCGGTGTAATAGGGGCCTATTGCAAGCGTTGCGTAGGACCTCCCGCACTCCCCTCAAAAAATTCGCAGGCAGCTTCCTCAAATGCGCCGTATACCGCTGCAACTCCGCACCGGTGAGCGGGTAGGACACGTAGGGGAGGCCCACGGTGAGGCAGTGATACAAATCCTTCTCCGCGAGGACAGTATGCGGGAGTCGCCAGCTTAGTTGATGGCCGCGGTACGCTCGGGCAACGCGGTGGGGAGCGTGAGCAGGGGGAGGTGAGATTGATTTGCTGTGTCAGGCGGATACGCGCGTCCTTGATTGTGCGCAGTGGCTTGTGCATGCACCGCGTGAGGTAGAGCGTGTTCCAGTGAGCAGGTCGGCGTAGATGTTGCAGATCGTCGTCACACCGTGCTTGATGCACTGGAGAATCCGTATTCGCCGATGATAGCGTCGGCGAAGAAAGCAGAGTGGGCGAAACGGTGTTGTCCGTGGAAGACGTGGTACAGCAACTGAAGCTAGCAAAGGCCTTGGGGAAAAGAACGTAGGGGAACAAGGAAAGTTAGGCACTCGGGGAGAAAGTAAGCTAGAATAGGAAAAGTTGAGCTTGATCGATGAAGCAGATAAACAAGTGATAAACCCAGCGCGGGCAGGCCTGCAAATAGCCAAAAGAAAAACTTGGAAGCAAATCAATGTGTAGACAGAGGCCTAGGCTCAGGAGCATCTGATGAATGTGCGTACCTTGTTCTGTTTATTAGTGAGTGCGTACAACTTTGTGTTTGGCTGGAATACCAAGCCATAGGTAGGATGGCATTGATGCATCAAGCAGACAATCTATCGGCTCCTTTCCTACTGCCACTCCAACTTGAGTTTGTTGATAAATGTTCTACTTTCCAGTGGCTTGACATGTCCGACGACCGCATCACCTTCAATGAATTTGCGCCCAAAATAACCAAAATAGCCCACAGTCCAGCTGGGTCAAAGGTTCGTCGCCTTGAGGCTAACCACTCTTCTTCGCGCAAGTCAGGGTACGATATCAAAATGACACCCGAAGAGATTGGCTGTGTAAGTAGTCTATAGGATTTGTTCCAAGTTCGATCTGCAGTTACGGACCTTTCCCAAGAGCAATTGAACCCTGCATCAATTAGCAAAGTTGATAAGGGGTGGAGCTGCAGACAACTCTCAAGTAACGATCCCTCTGGCGCAGTTCTAGCGTTTTCCACTCAGGATGTCTGACTCAGTCGACATATCAGGTCTCGTCCAGTCAGGATGGGTTCGTAATGCTTTCGGTGAGCGTTCCCACCACCTTTCATTTTACTACTAAATGTTTTTATGACTATAGTGGCATGTGCGATGCTTGCTATTTACGAACATTGTGAGCAATAAATTTCTCATCGACACCGAGTTCTCAGCTCACGACATGCAGTCCTTCAGTTTAGTAACGAGGTAAATTACGTCCTAAACCTTTTGCTGCGGATTGGCTGAATTGTATCTAGGTGGAGCTGTTTTGGGTTTGTACACATGCTTCCCTGCGTGTAGTAATCTCGGCGACTTGACTCATGAACCCTATCACACACAGAAAAAACGTTGGACGATAGCAAAAGTCCTCTTCCTCTGTGTGGGTCGAACGTCGCTTCCTGCCCCGATATGAGAAGGAGAACTGATGATTAATCTCGACTCTAGTCGAGATATCTATGTCTTCTTTCACAAATGCCAGTCGTGTTTTTTTCCCACCTGCATCAGTGCATGGTTTTGACTTGACGCAACTAACAGTATAGACGCATTTGGTACGTATTCATTTATTGAGTGGATATTGAAAATTGAGCATACGATAGTTTTTCTTCATCTACGGCCGACATACAAGGTCTGACCGCGCATCGCAGATATGTTGTGCTCGACACTTAGTTTTTACAGTTGTACGTTTATCTCGTCTTTTCTTCGTGAAACCTCTTTGTCACGATTTTCCGTGGAATCAGGTGTGAGTCCTTTTCTTTTGTCTTACTTTCTAGTCCTCTGAAAAATTCTTTATTATCTCATAGGCCGTATCTTCTTATATGAGCAATATTCTGTAAGCCTTCTACAAATGTCGACAGCACATAGTGGGCTTTCTCATCTCGGATCACATGAAGGTTACCAATAATCTCTTAGTAATTTTGCAGCTGCGGCTCTATGTGATGTACGGCAGCACGCGCAAAATTCGCAACTTTTTTGTAAGGCGCATTCGAACTGTGGTACTATCTTTTTTGATTCTGTACACAGATTATGGTTATATTACTGGAAGCTGTCGTAGTCATCACTCTCTGGGTAAATTTCCTGACCGATCCCTTGACCATCTGTATGTATATCCATATTAGCAACAGGATGACACCTCAATCCCGCTCACAATACAGACACCAACGAGCCATTTCCGGGTGTCATGATATGCGCATATAAGGATGGACCCGGCGGGCATATTTGGGTCGTTTATTGCTACGGGATAGTTATCCTCACCGACGGGATGATGTTTTTCCTTGCGATGCGGAAAGCATGGCTTCATCGAGCGCCAGTCCGTGGTTTCACGCTCATGCAGCAGCTCACGAGGGATTCGATGATATACTTCCTCATGTCAGTCTCTCAAATAATGCCATCTTGAAAAGTTAATCGTACTGCTTCCAGAATATTTGCAGGATATCTGTTCAGCCTGGTCATCGTGGCAATCAACCGAGTCGGTGTTTCTGCCCTAATTAGTGTTCATGTTGAGTTGCTGATTTCTGTGTAATTAACATAGATTACCCTGAATGAACTGGGTGCCCCTTTTTCTACCGTTTTCTGCTCTGTCTTTGCCAATCGTCTCCTCATTGGTGTTCGGCTTGCCCATTATGGTGATGGGTTTACCCCCGTACCTGATTTCTCCCTTAGATTTCCCAGTGCCGATGTGGCTGAGGAATTCCAATCAGATAGTATTGAGTTTTCAACATTCAACGAGCGTATCGGGACTTAGGCGTATTCTAAATGTCATGTTTATCTCTTCGAGCGGCAGATGTGGCCGCCACGAATTTTTGAATTCTTAACATGACCATATCTATCCCAACCATGCCCCATGGCCTGAAAATAGCATTCGAAATTACCACCTCGGACAAGCATTCAGAATGAATCTTGTCGGTTGCATGGGAAATTTCTGGTATGGTCAAGGACATGTTCTCTCTGGTGCCCTAAATAAGGATGCACATTGTCAGTCGTCGGCGATGTCCAGTCGATTCGCAGCGTCAACAAAGGGAATCATTCGCTTGGTCACAATGACCACCGGAAGAGTTTAAGGAGCCCACCGAGCACATTGGGTCACTTGGCCTAGACTGCCATAAAGAAAATTACGTAGTAATGGTCATTCATCAGCCTAACGGTGCCCAACACAGGTGTCGAGGGACCTCAGGCAAGCGTTGCGTAGGACCTCCCGCCACAACCCTCAACAAATTCCCAGGCAGCTTCTTCAAATGCGCCGTACCCTTCTGCACCTCTACACCGGCGAACGGGTAGTGCACGGCGCCAGGGCGGTAATACGGCGGCCTGAACCGCGGGCCCTGGCGCGCGACGATGGGTCCACGATACATTAGGTAGGACAGATAGTGTTGTGGGCTAAACTTCGCCAAATCGCCGCACCAGTTTTGCCAGGTGGCGATCGCCACCTGCCAATTCGGCGAAGCTCCAGACTGGACGGCAATTGATGGCGAAATATTTCACATACAAACTCTCCAAAAATTGAAAATTAGCATAAAATAGATGAATTTGGCTTCAGGTACTTCAATCGGGTCAGTGTAAGTAATGCGACCACCAAAAAATAGACGATATGGGGCAAATATTGCCCGGATACGGATGATCCCATCATAGACCAATGGTTTAAACACAGTTTAAACGTCGACTCCTGTCCAAATGCATGGAATAAGCCCAACTCCAACATGAAACCATGTATTCATTGGTATTCCAAAGCTCAAAAAATCACGGGGGATTTCAGAGTAGTCTCCCTTCTTCCATCTATCAGAAATTGTACTACAATCCTCAAGTGGCAAATCGCCACCCTCGCCAGGCTTCGCCACTTTCCCACGCCAGGGATTTCGCCTCGCCGGCGATTGGCGAAAGCCTTCGGACATTTTGCCATCAACACTAAGGACAGAGGTGAGTTTGACCTGCTGTGTGAGGCAGACATGCGCATCGTCGTCTTGAGGATATAAAGCGGCCTGCAGTTGCTACTGCCTCGCAGAGGGTGTTCCAGGTCCACGCAAATTTTGTTGATCGTCGTCATGCCGTACTTCTGGAGAATCCACACTCACCCATGATAGGCACTGACGACAATGGTGAAGAAAGCAGATTGGGCGAAGCGGCTTCGTGCGGGAAAGATAGTATGGTTCAAAATTAGCGAAGGCCTAGCAAGGAAAGGCAGGCTCTCGGGGGAGAGAGCAAGTCGGAATGGGAATAGTAGGGGATAGTCATGTACAGGCAAAGGTGAATCATCTGCATCAACACCTTGATCTGCGGCCAAAGGTGGAAAAGTTCAAACTTCAAGTCAGCCAGATAAAACCAGTGCATGTCCGCCAATCGCTCAAACTTTGACGTTCCAGTCTACGGAAAATGAAAATCTTGGAGATAAATCAAAGGATTTAGACAGAGGCACAGTGGGACCTCAAATTTTGGCTCACGACTGTGCGTACCTTGTTCTGGTTTTTTGGTCGGCATGTCTACAATTTTGTGTTTGGCTGGAACAGTGTGCATCAGACGCATGAAGTAAGGCTGTGTGAGAAAGTCAACATTTTCTAACATGCCATTTTCTAACGTGTTATTAACACGTTAATAACATGTTAATAACTCAAGGCCATATCTGCCATGTTAGAAAGTCGGTGAATGAGGGAAGCTAAAATGAAGCTTAGCTTGATTCCCCAGGCCCCTAACTTACTAACTCTAAAAACTGACTTAAATTTAAAAGACAAGTTCCACGAGCCCAGATGACATGAATTTATGATGGGTTGATGATTACTTGAAAATATTGAGATCGATTTAGTTGTCTTTCTACATCCCTAGAGTAGTAATTTAGTTAATCTAGAAATTGCATGAGTATTGAAATGGATCATGAAGTTACTGTGAATGGGATCTTGACTAGTACTGACAATATTGAGTAGATAACACTATTACTGATTAAGGATATTGACAGTTCACCTGTCCTGCTCAAACTCACAGGAAATGGGATCAGTGCTCTCCCTTTTCACCTTGATTAACAGTCCCTGATAAGTGCCCTGATGATTGAACAATTTATTCGACTCCCTAAGCTGCTATATAAGCCATATTCAAAATTTTAACACACTAATTATTTTTTCACATTGTTAGAAAGTAATTTTTAACATGTTATTAACACCTGTTAATAATTGATTTCGAGGGGGTCTTGTTAAAAAACATGTTATTAACAGGCCTCCATTAACACAGCCTTAGCATGAAGCAGCAAATTTATCGATACAGCTCTTCTCCTACTGCCACTCTAACTTGGGGTTGTCTGGGGTTGTCGATAAGTTTTCTGTTTCCAAGCTTAACATGTCCGACGACACCTTGAAATTAGAGCACCCAAAAGAACTAAAAGAGTGCACTCTCCAGCGTCAATGACTCGTCACCAGCACCTCTTACCTAGCTCGCAGGGTTCTCACATGCCCCATTGTCCCTCTTAAGGCTAACCTTCGACGCAATGGTACCTTTTCTACGTTGGACCTAACGCCTTGAGACCTGCGCCCCAACTTCCTCGGGCCTCAATAGTAAAGAAGGCGACGCATGGGTAACACATCTACGTGATCCCAAAAAGGCTTGCGTCTAGCCAAAAATATAATAATATTGGGCATCAACCATATCCATCTATGGACCGTGGGGCAAGACTCTGAGTCTCTGACTCTTCCCCAGATCCAAGTCAGGGTAGGAAATCAAAATGACACCCGAAAAATATTAGTTGTGGAGCTTGTTTGGTGCCTGCCTTGACGGACGGAACTTTCCCCAAGTGCAATCGCACCCTGCATCAATTGCGAGAAGTTGATAAGGGGCGGAGCTGAAGAGATGCACCAGTAACGCTCTCTCTGCTTCCCTCCGGCGTTTCCAACTCAGGATGTCGGGCTCAATTGACATATTAGCTCTCGTCCAAGCAGGATGGGTTCGTAAGGGTTATGGTGAGCATTTTCTACTTCCTCTCGTTTTGCTACTCAATATTTTATGGCTCTAGTGGCATGTGCGACGCTTGCGATTTATGAACACTGTGAGCGACAATTTCTGCTTCATCACCATTCTCAGCTCCCAACATAGCCTACAGTCCTTCAGTTTGGCAACGAGGTAAATTATATCCATGACCTTTTTGCTACGGATTGGCTGAATTGTATCTAGGTGGAGCTGTTTTGGGTTTGTACACATGTCTCCCCTACTAGGAGTAATCTGCGGATGAACTAGCGACTTAACTCACGACCACTATCGCAGAAAAAACGTTGGACGATAGCAAAAATCCTCTTCCTCTGTGTGAGTTGACTGTTGCTTCATGATATGGGAAAGAGATATGAATTCCGATACCGATAGTCTAGATATCTTTGCCTTCTTTCACAGATGCCAGTCATATTCTTCCACTTGCATAAAATAGTTCTGACGTGAACTCCAACTAACAGTGGATATGCTGTTTGTATGTGCCCGTTTATTGAGCCAATATTGTAACTAGAGCATGTGTTAGTTTTCCTTCATCCACGGCCGACGTACAAGGTCTTACTGTGAATCATAAATAGTCATACTGGAGGCTCATTTCAAATTTTTGCAGATGTGCGTTCATCTTGTTGTTTCTGAGCCTCTTAAAATCTCCTTGTAACGATATCCCGTGGAAACAGGTGTGAGTCTTTTTCTCTTTTCTTACTTTCTGGTCTTCTGACCAAGCCATTATTATTTTGTAGGCCATGTCTTCTTTAATGGGGGATATTATTTAGGCGTTCTGCAGGCTTCAACAGCACAAAGTGAGCCTTCTCTTCCATCATATCACACAAAGGATACTAGTGATCTCTTAGCAATTTTGCAGTTGCGGCTGTATGTGATGTACGACAGCACGCGCAAAATTCGCAACTTTTTTGTAAGGCGCATTTGGACTATCCGACTTTTTTTTTTCAGTCTGTGCACAGATTACGGTTACACTATTTGAAGCTGTCGCATATATCACCATAATGGTAAATTTCCTGAAAGATACCTCATCCAGATGTACGTATATCAATCTTAGCAGCAGGATCACAGCTCATGAGATCCCGCTAACAATGCAGTCACCAACGAGCCGCTTCCGGGTGTCATGATTTGCGCATACAAAGATGGACCCAAAGGACATCTCTGGCTTGCCTACCCCTACGGGATAACCCTTCTCAACGAGGCAATGATGTTCGTCCTTGCGATACGGAAAGCGTGGCTTCATCGAGCACCAGTCCCGGGTTTCAGGCTCATGCAGCAGCTCACAAGGGATTCAATGATATACTTTCTGGTGTCAGTCTCTGAAATAATTTCATCATGAAATGTTAACGGTACTGCCTCCAGAATATGTGCGGGCTATCTGTTCAGCCTGATCATCTTGGCAATCAATAATGTCAGTGTTTCACCCCTGCTTCATGTTCAATTTGAGCGGCTCATTTCTAATATAATTCACATAGATAATCTTGAACGAACTTGGTTTTCCTTTTTCTAGCGTTCTGTGCTCGACCTTTGCCAATCGTCTCCTCATTGGTGTTCGGGTTGCCTATTACGGCGAAGGGTTTGCGCCCGTATCCGATTTTTCCCTTAGATTCCCCAGCACCGATCTAGCGGAGGAAGTCCAATCATATAGTATTGAGTTTTCAACATTTAACGAGCGCGTCGGGACTTAGGCTTATTATAAACGTCCGGTACATCTCTTCGAGCGGCAGACATCACCCTCACGTTTTTTAAAAATTCTTGAATGAGGCTTATCTATTACAATGATACAGTTTCATGCGTTATGGTATCCGGAAATGGCATTTGAAGCTTCTAACTCGGGCGAGCAGGATGCCGAACTACTCACCAGTGTGGACGATCTCAGCTGAAGAGAACGGACGAAGTGGGAATTTTTAGCATGGCTAAGGACAATTCCTACGGTCTGGCGCCCCACACAAGGTCGTACATGGCCAGTCGCTGGGACTATCAAGTCGGTTCGCTTTGTCACAATTAAATCACCAGCGGCCGCTGAGTGCCTGCCTTTCCCTGTTCCCATCTATTCATTCAGAATCATTCTTTAGTTAGTCTGAGTCGCTGAGCCATATCATGTACATATTCCAAGGATCTGTACCTGAAATGCCCTGGCATGCCTCTTGAGACTTGCACGACAAGACTCGTTGCCCTGATCTTGAACTCTGTACAGTGTGGGATAGTACTTGATGATGATCAGATCCATCAACATCTTTACATCGTTAAAATATGAATAGGTAAATGTATAATACGTCGTGTAGTGCAAGAGGGTATGGTATATATCAATGCATGCGTAAAATCTAGCAGTATTAAAATTATGAGTACGGCACTGGTCTCGGGCCCAACGAACAAAAAACGAGACTCAGATAAGGTAGGGCAAAACATCCAGCGAGCGGTTCAAGGTGTTCCTAATAGACCTTTATGCCCAAGCCCAGGTAAGATGCCACTGGGGCTGACAGGATTTGTTCACTTCCCAAGAGTCAGTCAGCGATGTGTGGGAATTTTACGATCACCCACGTCCTGTGGTTCAAGTTGACTTTATGTAGTCTTTTCCCCTGCAAGGCTGGAACTGACGTGACCCTGCATCAACGACGAGAAGATGAGCTGTAAAAAAAGAGATGAGACTTCTCATCTAGGTCTTGTCCAGTCGGGATGGGTTCGTAACGCTTATGGTGAGCATTCCTATCTCCTTTTATAGCCTTTTATTTTACTACTAAATGTTTCTACGATTACAGTGGCATGTGCAACGCTTGCTATCTACGAACATCGTGAGCAATAACTTACGCATCAATACCAAGTTCTCAGCTCATGATGTGGCCTCCAGTCCTTCAGTTTGGAAACGAGGTAAATTGTATCGCGGAACTTTTTTGCTGCTACTTGGCTGAATTATATTGAGGTGGAGCTGTTTTGGGTTTGTACATCCTGCTCTGTATAATCTTCGCGTGAACCAGCGACTTAACTGACGACCACTTTCTTGCGCAGAAAAAACGTTGGACAATAGCAAAAATCCTCTTCCTTTGTGTGAGTTGACTGTCGCATCCTGTCCTGATATGAGAGCTGAATTCAGATACTGATAGTCTAGATATTTTTGCCTTATGTCAGAAATGTGAGTCATATTCCTCCACTTGCATCAATGCATAGTTTTGACTATACACCTAACAGTGGATATGCAGTTTGTACGTATCCGTTTATTGAGCGAATATTGCAACTTGAAAGTTGAATGTACACTAGATTTTCTTCATCTGCGGCCAACAAACAAGGTCTAACCGTATATCATAAATATGCTATGCTCGAGGCTCACTATATATTTTTGCAGTCGTGCGTTCGTCTAAGTCTGAGTCTTTTAAAATCTCGTGACAATGATCTATGAAAACAGGTGTGAGTCCTTTAATTTTTGCTTACTTTATCATCCGACTAAGCCTCCATCGTCTCAGACCATATATTCTTTTACGGGGGATATTCTTTAGTCATCCTACAGGCTTCAACAGCACAAAGTGAGCCTTCTCTTCTCAGGGCATTCGAAATATACTAACGCTCTCTTAGTGATTCTGCAGCTGCGGCTGTATGCAATGTATGACAGCTCACACAAAATTCGCAACCTTTTTGTAAGTCACGTCATTTGGACTCTCATACTATGTTCTTCTTTTCATTCTGCGCACAGATTACGGTTACATTAATTGAATCTGTCGCATTCATCACACTCATAGTAAATTTCATGACAGATCGCTCGTCTATCTGTATGTATATCAATATTAGCAACAGCATCACGACTCAATCCCGCTAACAATCCAGACACCAACGAGCCACTCCCGGGTGTCATCATCTGCGCATTCAAAGATGGTCCCAAAGGACACGCTTGGTTTGTTTATTGCTACGTGATGGTCATGCTTAACGAGGCAATGATGTTCGTGCTTGCGATGTGGAAAGCGTGGCTTCATCGAGCGCCAGTCCCTGGATTCACGCTCATGCAGCAGCTCACCAGATATTCCATGACATACTTTCTTATGTCAGTCTCTGAAATAACTTTATCCACGAAACATTGACCCCTACTGCTTCTAGAATATTTGCAAGCTATCTGTCCAGCCTGATCATCTTGGCAATCAATCCTGTCAGTGTTTCAGTCCTGCTTGGTACTCAATGAGTTGCTCATTTCTGTGTAGATCACCCTGAATGAAATAGCTATCCCTTTTAATACGGTTTTCTGCTCCGTCTTTGCCAATCGTCTCCTCATTGGTGTTCGGCTTGCCCATTATGGCGATGGGTTTGCGCCTGTACCCAATTTCTCCCTTCGATTCCCCAGTACCGATCCAGCACAGGAAGTGCACTCGGATAGTATCGAGTTTTCAACATTTAACGAGCACATCGGGACTTGAACGTGTTCTAAACGTCTGGCACATCTGCCTAACGTCCTCTTTTAATTCTTAAATGACCACTTTCACACACACTACCCCACCCTCAGTTCTAACCCTCGATCGCATTCTCTACATATGAACACCTGACCAAGTAGGTTTGCGATGTTGAAGCCGTTCTTTTGCACGTGCTAGAAAACGGAGACGTGGAAGGAGCTGCGCTCCTTCGAGGAAATCGGTGAATTGGAGCCTCGCCGCCCATTGAATTTAAAGGATACTCCCAGCGCAACACTTCCCAGGCCACTATTATTGATGACGTCCTGTCGAAGGCCCTGGTCATCCTTTCGACTCTTCATCAATGAGCACATGGAGATAAACGATTAAATAGGTACGCAGTTGGTGTTGAGGGAGGACATGCTGTTACTCCGACCGTTTACAGATTAATAATATAGCCGAACCGCCTTCCTAGTAGTCCCAACTTTTCCGATCACAAACGCGGGATAGATAGTCAGACAAACGGGCACCATAGTGCATGAAACTGCATTTCTATGATAGATTTAAGTGTCATTTAAGAAATGTTGCAGGTAAATTTTTTGGGGGTCAGGGTTTGGCATAGCATGGGAAGGAAGGATGAGATGGAAAATCTTGGAGATTGTACAGACTCTAAACTGTAGAAACATGTTTGTGCACCTGTACCCTATAGATAGCCGTGTAGCTGCTCCGGTACCTCGTGTATAAGTCTTGAGAAAGGATATACCACAGGCCTTCGCCGATCGCGAACCACTCACATTCCACAACAGCGTCATCGAGTGGAAGATCGCATTCAAGCATCATGCATCAACGTCAACGCTGACCGTTATGACCGACTCCTAAGTCCACGGTGAGAAAAAATTAAGCCACGTCTTATGCAGGTACCTCCAAGACCAGTTAACCCTGCATCGATTACGAAAAGTTGATTAGTGCGCTCGAGCGGACAACCAGATGTCACTGGCCAGTTCTCAATAACGCCCCCTCTGGCGTATCTAATACCCAGCCTGAGGATGGCCGATTCCATTGACATATTAGGTCTTATCCAGTCAGGATGGGTTCGTAACGCTCATGGTAAGCAACCCTAACTTCTTTCATTACACTACTAAATGTTCTGCGAAACTAGTGGCATGTGCAGCGCTTGCGATTTACGAACATTGTGAGCAATCCTCCTTATTCCGACATTGAGCTCTCAGCTCAGAAAATAGCTTGTAGTCCTTCAGTTTGGAAACGAGGTTAGTTTGGTAGCACATCCATGAATTTCTCTCTGCTGATCGCTTGAATCGTATTCAGGTGGAGTTATTTTGGGTTCGTAGTTATGTTCCTTAGAATGATCTGCAAGTGAACCGGCGACTTGACTCACGTATCTTGGACAGAAGAAAAGTTGGACATTAGGGAAAATCCTCTTCCTGTGTGTGAGTCGGCTGTCGCTTCCTGTCTTGACACGAGAAAGAGAGGAGTGAATTCCAGTACCGATAGTGCAGATATCTCTGCCTTCTTTCACACATGCCAGTCATATTCTTCCACTTGCATCGGCGCACAGTTTTGACTCACAATACAACTAACAGTGTATATGCAGCTCGTACGTGCCCGTTTATTGAGCGAATATTGCAACTTGAGCATATTGTAGTTTATCTTCGTCCACGGCCGACATACAAGGTCTTACCGTGCATCATAAATACGAATGCTTGGGGCTCATTTGACGTTTTTCCAGCTGTGCGTTCATCTCGTTGTCTCTGAGCTTTGCGAAATCTCCTTGTGACAATCTTCCGTGGAAACAGGTGTGAGTCCTTTTTTTTTCTTCCTTAATTTCTGGTCTTCTAGCTGAAGTTTCGTTATCTCATGTAGGCCATATCTTCTTTTATGGGGGATATTTTCTAGTTATGCTACAGGTGGCAGCAGCACAATGTGGGCCCTCTCTTCTCAGGCTACCCGAAAGGTTCTAACGCTCTCTTAGTAATTTTGCAGCTGCGGCTGTATGCCATGTATGACAGTACGCGCAAAATTCGCAACTTTTTTGTAAGACACATTGATTGGACTCCCATACCATCTTTTTTCATTCTTTACGCAGATTACAGTTACATTATGTGAATCCGTCGCATTAATCACCATCTTGGTAAATTTCCTGAACGATCCCTCGTCTACCTGGTGTACGTACTATAGCAATCTCAACCGCAGGATTACGCAGGCTCAATCCCAATAAAACATAGACACCAACGAACCGCTTCCGGGTGTCACCGTCTGCGCATTCAAAGATGGACCCAAAGGACATGCGTGGTTTGTTTATTCTTACGGGATAGTCATCCTCAACGACGGAATGATGTTCGTCCTTGCGCTGCGGAAAGCATGGCTTCATCGAGCGCCAGTCCGCGGTTTCACGCTCATGCAGCAGCTCACGAGGGACTCAATGATATACTTCCTTATGTGAGTCTCGCAAACAATATCATCACCATCATGTTGTGTTGACCGCGCTGCTTCCAGAATAGCTTCAGGATACCTATTCAGCCTGATCATCATCTCATTCAATCGTGTCAGTATTCCGGCCTTCCTCATTTCGCGAATCGAGTTGCTCATTTCTGCGTAATTTGCGTAGATCACCCTGAATGGACTATCTATCCCCTTTCCTGCCGTTTTCAGCTCCATCTTTGCGAACCGTCTCCTCATTGGTGTTCGGCTTGCCCATTATGGCGACGGGTTTACCCCCGTACCGAATTTCTCCCTCAGATTCGCCAGTAACGATCTGGCACAAGAAGAGGAACCGGACAGTGTCGAGTTTTCAACGTTTAACGAGCGCATTGGGACTTAGGCACGTTTTAAATGTCGCTTATCTATCACAATGATATGGTTTCATGCCCTATGGCACCCGGAAAAGGCATTTGAAGCTTCTATCTTGAGCGAGCATTCAGGACACTGAGCCACGAATCAAGGGCTCCGTCTGATGACACCCTGCTCAAGGCCGTACATCGCCATTCGTCAAGTCGGTTCGCTTTGTATCACCAGAACGGTCCCAGGAGGCCACTGAGTTAATAGAGTCAATTTGCCTCGACATGTATGCCAAGGACACTTATTATCATCGAATGGTCGTGCATCAGGCCGCTCTGGCAGCTGAAGCTGAATATCTCCCCGATTCACTAACGCACGACAAGCTCGCACGAATGCGGACCAGGCCTAGGCACAGCTGCCCTTTCGCACAAAAAGACTCGCCGCTCTAAATCTACACCTTCAAGCTTCAGCGCCAATTCACGTTCCCACCACCGCATATTAGTCTAAATAGTATATGTATAATATGCCGTGTAGTGCGAGGGGGGGGGGGGGGGGGGGGGAATATAAGTGCGGTGGTGTAAAATTTGTGATACAGCCCACCCCCCTTCCCTCTCCCCTTCTTTTTCCC
>JABCKI010005919.1:0-25339 GCA_018282025.1 Sphagnurus paluster
AGGTTTTCCTCATGCTCACTCCCTTCTAAGAAAATGTTGCCACCCTTTGTCTTTGTATCTTTTCTCTCTTTCTCTCTCTCTCTCTCTCTCTCTCTCTCTCTCTCTCTCTCTCTCTCTCTCTCTCTGTCTCTCTCTCTGTCTCCCAGTCTCTCTCTCTCTCTACCCTGCTATATCTATAGATTATTTATATATATGTATCCCTTCCCAACATAGATGAATTGCTATTCACAGTAGCAAAAGTGATTTGATAATTCTAGTGGATCTCGTAAGACACATGATATATTAGCAAAGGGTAATAAGAGGCTCGAAATCAACTTTAAATTATGGTTTCAGAATATGGGCTTATAAAGGGAAATTTGTATGGAATATTCTCTATGCGCCACATCACATGAAACATGTAAAAAAGCCGTCCGGAGTTCCCCTATTTGTAGCAAATATCAGTCTTCACAATTTATATATAACCCTACCAAGTAGAAGAATATAGATCCTTTGGGCTGCCATGATTATGACAACCTTTTTTTGAGGTGCAGTCAGTTGGAAGTGGCCAAGTGGTGGTTGTATACAAGTAGAGAGCGAGGCGAACGCTAAAAATAGTGCAAGCAATATCTAAAAGGATATACAAGTGATCAAAGTCGGATAGAAATCATGCGGTCAAAAAATACCAGTACACCATGACATTGTTTTTCGTAGTCTGTATACAAAAGTAGTAACCATTCCAGTGGGATATTACTAGTCCTCTATGATTCAAATATTTGGCTCACATACAAGGCTAGGCCTCTGAAGCGGCTTGGGCGGTTGCGGGAGTGCAACGATGCCTTGGTAAGCGATGTGAAGATCTTCATGCAAGTCATTGGGGGTGTTGAAAGGTAGATTTTGGATCAGTCGAACAGACTCTTCCACAATCTTTCGCAATCCTGCTACGTCACAGCGTATATGGAAGTCAGAAGTGGGCTCCAGGGCTTTCTGCAAACCAAAGATGCGCTTTGATATTCTCCTATCAGTTTTACCAGGTTAGCGAACGTAAAAATAAATAAAAAACTGTAAGGATGTGTACCCGAGTTCCGTCAACCGCAGACCCAGACCTTCGAGCCTTTCATGACTCTCTGATATCAAAAGTTTCTTCAGACCTTTCTTATGAATCACCGCAGCATCATACGAGATTTCTAAGCATAGTAGAAGATGAGGAAGTGGCCCAAGGAAGTGCATGCGATATATAGAACTCTTCCAATGGAGATTTTGGGCGGCCTCCAAGCAGGCGGAGAATTTCCGAGCTCTTGACGCAGAGAGACCTTTCTTGGCCTCTTGTCGTCGGTGGAGAAGTTTCCGTTTGTATGCATGCTGGATAACCAATGCAGCTTGTCGTTCTTCTGCAGTAGGGGGGCGAGCCATATCCGAGGATGAGATGACGGGCAAGTTTTCAATTTCAGACAGTTGATTTGCAAGAGGCTGCGGTTCCGTAAGGTCATCGTCTGTGTTTTGAGTTTCTTCCTCGAGAATCTCGGCGTTTTCTTCAACATATGACTCCTTGATATCGTGTGTGGATTGATTCATGTGTATTGTGGGCTCAATTTCTCTGTTTTGGTCTTGAGCAGCTTCCCTTGAGGAATTTCTCCCTACTAGCAGCCGGACCAGATCGTAATCGTTTTCGTAAACGATGAGTCGCACACCAGGCGCTGCTTTTGGGGGTCCCCATTTAGCGCAGTGAAGTTGAACGAATTCGTCGACAAGCACTCCGTGGAAGGAATTTCGAAGTGCACGAACGAGATCTTCCCACCGGCGTGAGGAAACGTATCTAAGATCTGATCAGATATCAAGTATATGCCTGTGGTGTTGCAAACCCACTGTTGATAGGGTGCTGAGAATTTGCGATCACCGCGGTACAACGACGTGATAGTCTTCCATATGTTGGATTTTAAGAATGCATTATTCGCATTATAACCAACTATTGTCAGATGCATCAGAACCAACATGAGCAGGTTAAATTGAAAATACTAACGAAGGCATAAGGCACGGCATCTGAGAAAAATATCTTGAATACCCAAGGGTTTTAAGATGTTAAATGAATGCTTACATGCGAGCAATAAAAATTCCCCGAATTCCAGCAATGGCAGAAAGATCACGATTCTCAAAAAGGAGGTGTTCTTCCAAAAGAAGTTAGACCATAGTTACAGAGATCTTTTAGATCACATACCAGCACCAGCACCCGTGTACATCGTCTCCAACAAGGCAGCCATAGTCACGACTAAAAAAAGACGAGACTGAGTATCCTTGCCCTTGGCCTTCTCGGGTTCCCTTATTTGTCGGTATAACCAGCTTCTGGGAAGGGCGAGGCTGTGGAAACTCCCTCTGGCGCATACTGCCGAAGCAGCCAAGGAGGCACATAGGTATTCGATGAAATCACAGAGGACGCTGACATTGATAGGGATTTTTGAATCTAATATATGTCTGTCGCGATATAGTTTTAGGCCGGACATGTCAACTCGGATTGAGGGACCTACCTGACCGAGTGCACACCAACTGCTATACTCCATGGTTCTCTTCTGTGCAATGATGCAGTGATATCAGGTAAAATGAACCGGCCAACTGGCTGACTCAAATATAGTGTTGACGGGGCCTGTGACGAGAGATACGGTGAACGGCGAAGATATTCCAACGCATGTTCGTCGTAGGCTAAACCTAAGGTAGAACTGCGAATCAGATAGCCCACAAAGTCTTGTTGTAGCGTGCTGAAATGATCAAGCTTATAAGCCACGCCTCGAAGCCAATCTTTGATCACATGAATGCCTTTCTGAAACTCCGGGATGAGATTGATATCGAGGAGAGAAAAGGCTCCAAGATGATGGGATGGGGGGTTCAACGCATCGTAGAATCTGTTGATGTGCAGACTTATTCCCAATCACTTGTTAGTATAAGCTGATTCAGATGGATTATATACATACCGTTTTTTTCTCTCAGAGTCTCCGTTGCCACCATTCCGAACGAAATGAAGACTTTGTAGAATTAGAACTTGCTGTAAGGTGATTCGAACCCTTGCATTGTACCATTCGATAGACAAAGAGGAGGCCGGGGTGTGCTCTTTGGGACAAGCAACTCGATTACAATATGCAGAGGTAACGAAGGTCAGACAGGGAGAAAGCTGAGGAACGTGTCGCCATAAGTCATCGTGAACAGCTATTCTCTGCGAGAGGTGTTCACAAATGGCACGTTTGAATATCTGGCAGAAGTCCCAACCCGAGATTGAAACCCCCAAATCAGAAGGTAATTGAGAACGCCTGGAGATTGTTGCAGGAAGGTGGAAAAAGGTTCCGGCTGGAACGAGGTATTCATCCGCAGTACTGCGTTGGATCCCAAAAAGTTTGTGAACAGAGGTTGGCGCAACACGTGGATCGACGCGGAAGGCAAGATCGTAGAGGATCCCAATATATGCCAAAAACAGTGACAAGATGTTTCCTAGTTCGAGAACCGTTTTTCCAGTTACACGAGGGAAGTTTTGGAAATAGTGGTGTAGACACAAAACAGCGCAACGTGTGTTCTGGCGGAGGAAGGAACTCCCGAGTTTTGCGAGTTCGGCTCCTTCATATGCAACGATGGCTTTGAACATAGTGATCTATTATGAAGGTCAAATCCACTCAACTCTTTAAAATATGGGGAAGTTTACCTCCTCAAAGTCCTTTGTCTCTAAGAGTTCTCTGTTCAAGAGCAAAGACCAATCCAGAAGCTGAACAACGATTGTAGTTTTTGTTGGGATCACCCCAAAAGATAAATGGCGCCAAAATTCTTGGAGGATACAATGACTGGCCTGACGCATAGAAGCAACATTGTTGCTATCCTTCAAAAAGAGAGGGATAGCGTCCAGAGTTCGACCTTCAGAGAGATGGAGTTCTGCCGCCTCGGCTGGCCGTCCAAGAGAGACCAAGACTTCTGCACGTGCAACATCCAAGTCGAGATCCTCAAGATACTCTAGTTCCTCCTCATCGGTCGAAAATAACTCACGTGCCTTCCTGTTGTAGGTGAGAATATTAGAAACAGCAGAGAATACCCAGGATAATAGACGTACTGTAGTTTATCTTCTCTAAAATAGTATAAGCGTGCAACATCCTTGATGCTTTCTACGACATCACTGTGCATGTGCTCCTCATTCGCCTTGATGATGGCGACTGCCTCGTCAAATAACCCAAGCTTGCGGTAAAGTTTGGCGGCAGCGTCATACTCATGTGCGTCAACGTACGTGTGGGCGGCCCGTAAATTATCAGCACCTGCCTCAAAGCATTCCGCTGCTCTTCGGAAATATACACTACGATTCTTGGATGGGTCGTTTGTGCAAATAAGAAAGGCTTCAGCAGCTCTTGTAAAAGCATTGTTTCGTTCATCTCTGATGCGTCGAGAATCTCCCAAGGGAGATTTACGGGCTTGTTCCCTAAGGTAATATGCATTAGATATTGCCATAGCGCGGGGCATCTGAGCTCTTTCGTAGCAGTGCTTGGCCTGGAGAAACTTCTTGCGTTCAAATAGCTCCTTTCCCTTTGTAGCCCATTCTTCAGGGGACGACGAGACCGCCAAACGAGGCATGTCTGTTCCAGGTGTACAGTTGTGAATTTGATCTCTTGCCGTCCAAAATGTCTGACACAAGATTCATGACTTGTTGATGGAGTGGAGGGGAAACGTGACTTACTCTCATAGGTTCTCCTTTTGTAGATTTATCAGCAATCCATAAGTTTTTTCGAGCGCGGGTGATCGCGACATATAAAAACTTCAACTAGATGAGATTTCCAGTTAGATCCTGTAAAAATAAATGGATAGAAAACAAACCTCAGCACAAACGCCAGCATGGCGTGTCGGATCAAATTGAGGAGCAGCAACCACGTTTTTTGCGGTGATATTCGTTGCAGTAAGGAGAAGTCGCCATTGTGACAACTCAAGAGTTGAATCCTCGAAGAAGTTGAATAGAAGGACCTTGACACATATTAGTAAAAGTTGCACAGTAAAATTGGATGAACCCACATCGTTGAATTCAAGTCCTTTGCTTTCATAAAGAGTCCTGTGGTTGGTATTAGTTCCAAGTTATCTAACAAGTAGATAGGTGTTACATGATTAGGCCGATGTCCCCGACTTGCTCTTGTAATTTCTGACGAGCCAATTCGTCACGAACCAGGATACCTATTAATGTCGATAATTGTCAGGCAAGAAATAGAGGCATAACATGGCTGACATTGTTGAGCTCCAAATTCGATATGACTTCCGCTGGGTTACAAAAGAATAAGATACCATTGTCAAGTTTCACCCAAAAGGAGTACCTTGAACCAAAAAGAAATTGTTCCTGTAGGTAAGAGTAAGTAAGGGGAAGATATAATTCCCAGTGAAATTCCAGACATACATAGCGAACATTATCTGTGTCCCATCCATTAAGGAACACAGGTTTCAGCCCGTCCACGATCCCCTTCTCTGGTGCGAGGGTGTCTATGGAGTACGGCCAAAACTGGGTAATTAACTCTATAACCGAATGGGCACAGTTGACGATTCCTGCATGAGATCGGTAGTTGGTGGCAAGCTGAAAGGTCTTCGGAGAGTTATGACCCTGATGGATGGAATCGGTGAGCAACTTGTTTTGGAGACGTTGTTTCTCTATCCTGAAGAGGAAGGCCTTGAGGTCATCGAAACGAAAAGAGCTCCCAACAGAGATGGTCTGTGCTGTGTCCCCAGCCCAAAAAAGGCCGTCAGTGTTGCACGACAAAGAGCGCAAGACTAATTAAGTAGCAAATCAAGGTATATTCATAGCAAAGGATAGAGAATGGACGAACGGAGTGCGTCAATCAGGAGGTTATCCTGTGCCTCATCAACATATCTAGTATATTTTTCAGAGACAATACAATTGAGATGAAACTTGGCTCACAAATGGTCAATCTTCTGCCCCATGACGCCATGGCTTTCCAGGATCCGGAGGATTCCATGCGTCCTATTACGCGGGAGATAAATTCTCATAAAATCTTACTCAGAGATCAAACTGACCTATCTGCAGTATCGAAGTCCCCCTGTTGTTTCTTGCGAGCCTGGTAAGCCTCGAAAATACTGTAAATGACACTCCGCTTGGTTGCAAATGTGGATTGCGTGCGCTCCGAAAGATTTTCGTATGTTTTACGGTCCAGATATCCATGCGAAGAAATTGTTTCCTCAGATCCTTTGATGATGCCTTAACCAAACAAGGGGTTAAGTATTTTTTGAAAGGGAGGTTGGAATAAAATTCACCAATAATTTCGCTGAAGACGAGTGCAGGATCTGATAAGATAAGAGGTTGTCAAGAAAGGCCATGTAGGATGCCTATGTTCACTGACCTAAGCCTTTCACGAGTTGTTGAGCAAAATGCGGCCAATAATGGTGTAGGAAGAGATCGTAAGTGACAAGTGTTCGCAGCTGTTTATTTTCTCTGATGCTGTAGGATCTGTCGGACAGGTCAAAGTCGGCCTCAATCAACTCGCACAACTTCAAATCATGAAGGAGAAGTCAGTGTATGGATAAGTATGTCCAAAAAAAAAAACTCACCCTGTCGAAAGTGATGAAGAGAGGGAAATGTATGCCCTGAAGCTCACTAAATTTACTAGGTAAATCGCCTCTCCAGTCGTCCTCATCATCAATGTCAACAAGGTTGACTTCTTCTGCCTGTGCCTTCTTCTTTGCCTGTACGAGCTTTTGTAATTCTTCGGCTGACTGTGATGCAGTCTTGAGGGATTCTAGGAGCTTGAGGAAGTATTCTTCGACCTTCCCAGCAAGGACACGCGATTTTGTTACAAAGATTTGTCGGGGCTTGACCAGATCTTGATTATTAAGCTGAAAGGTCCGTTCAATCCAGAGCATTTTGAACAGCATTGTGGTTGTTTTTCTATCATATCAAGTATATTAGACTTTGAGCCAAAGAAAACATATAATGAATTAACTAACCCTGTGCCGCTGCGACCAAGGACATAACACGAGTGAGGGTGCTCAATTATCTCTTTCTCCTGAGGACTAAAGGTTCGTGGTTCAATGATTTGTAAAGATATACAGTTTCGGAGACGTACGACACCTGGAACGGGAAGGCAACATCAAGGTCCGCTAAGATACTGTGAAGCAGTTCCTTTCAAACCGAAGAACGTTAACATTTCGTAGAATAAACTTAAATTCAGTCTATTACCTGAGAGAAGGTTAGGTACTTCTCCAGACTAGAGCGTTCAAGGTTCATTCTTAGGATACAAGAATAATGTTTTGAACGTACACTAGAAGCGAATGAATCTGTGGATGTAATTAGCACCACTTTACTTATGTATACTGAGCGGAGATAACTCATACCTCTTCCAAGTCATCTGGTGGTAGATCCATAAACGTCGAGTTTGTCGTAGTTTCCACCTGCATGGGTGGGAAAGATGCAGGCAGGAATACGTTATCACCAGTGTTCACAGGTCTCTCTCGATGCATGCACCTTTTGGAAGATTGAGTGAAAAAAAGGGAATCTGGAATGACACCTACCGTCTCTTATACTCCTTTCCTTTCTTTCCCAACTGGCGGCCAATGGAGTGCCATAGACGGTCATCCAATTGCGCATGAGTGTACACACCGAATATTCGTATAACTGATATAGGGTAAATGATTAAATTCGAGGGCCAAGCTGTGGGTCGGCATACCCTGGCGTTCCACCTATGGTTTATTTCATATGAATGAAAGGGCCTTCTGGATAACATAAAAGCCTACATTACTGTCATAATCCGATACTGAATCTACTTGATACTTTTAAGAGGTTAGACCAACTATTCTGAACAAAAAAGAGAATAAAATCGCGTACTACGAGCCGTGTATCACTGGTCATTTTAGCCTCAAAGATCGGAACATCCGTGGTTGGCCCATTGAGTCTTTTCTGATTGTCGTCTGAGAAATGTCCATTTGAGAGTTCCCTGAATATATAGCCATGAGCTAATCGATGGAAATAAACCTATTCAAACTAGGCTTACTTGATTTTCTTGACAGTGATGGTGAAGGTCTTGCGATCCTTGCGGCGTGCTTGCCGTAGGTCTCTGTCTGCGCGTGTCGAGATCAGGATGCGCCAGTCACCAAAACCTTCGGCACTGCTGAAATGCAGCGCGCTACCACCACCAGCAAGACCAATTAGCACCATGTTTGAAGGAAAGTAGAATATATTCACGATTTCATGGGTTGCACCATTGGATATGCTGGTGGAATTTCCGAGTTGGGTTTCTCTTCGGAAGGTATAAAGGCCACCTGTGTTTCTACTTCCAGAGGTGCATGGGTGGGATTGGTTGAGATAGCTGCCTGCTGGATACTATAGACCACCTCTGGCACACGGAGAGTGTCAAAATAGAACTGCAGAATAGATTTTGCATCTGCAAGGATCTTCGCTATGGCATGGTCTGCCTCACAATGATCATGGGGAATAGGGATGTGGAAATCGGCAAGGAGCTTCAGGTTTGCTAGAGTCTTGGACGCGCTGACTTTCCCGATATTCTGCTTGGATCGAATTTTTGGTTTCTTTACCTTGACTTTGACTTTGAAGAAGTTGGGAATCGATTCTTCGTCCTCGTCTGCGTCCTCAACTTCTGCATCAGGTTTTTCAAAATCCATAGAAGACAAGGCATCCAAGAGCTTTGGAGTTGCCATCACGCCACGATGATAGAGCGAAATTAGCTGTTGAGTAGCCTCAGATTGGAAAAGAGCCGGTGGGTGAAAGATAAAAAAGAAAGCCGAGAGATGGAGTAACAACTTGGACGCGATTGACGCATTATAGGCACTATGCGAAGTCGGGAATGTGTCTATGAGCCATTTAGTTAATGGTTTAGCATCGTGAAGGCCTGGGCGAGTGTATGTTAATCGAATCACATCAATCAGTACCTTACAGAAAGACACTTACCGGACAACACAAGCTCGACGGCGAGCGGGGAGTCGAGCAAATCTTCTATAACATGCAGATAATTGTCTTTGTGTAAAAGCTGCTCCAGTTCAGACAAGGCGGCTTCGACATCTTCTAACGACGCGAATGAAGTATTGTTGAATAGATCACGGCGAAAGGATCGCTTTCGTGGTGACATGGTGGGTAGTGTGTTGGGATTTCGATCGAATCGTAAGCTTTTATATATCTCAGACACGGAATAAAGGAAGCGACGAGCTTAATGTGCAGAGGAACCCCCAGCGCCTAAGGCTGAAGCTTGAACCCTTTGAGGTTAGTTGCGGATTACATACAGCTTCCCAATCTAGAGGCCGGTTTTATTTTCTACTTTTTCAAGGATTCCCGTGCAACTTGTAGAGCTAATGAATTATATATATCCAAGTCGAGTAGAGTTGAGATCGAATTAGTTTCGGCCCTTGTACTTCCTGACGCGAGATTTATGGGTGTGGCTGGTAGTATATCGACGGATGGTGATGGGATATGGGCGCTTCACGCAGCACGTGGACGGTGGTAGTGCTCACTGGCCTTACTTGGCGGAGTCGCAATCAACTCCTACAGCGATCCACCACGAACTTCATTGACAGTTTGGCTTTATCCTGACCTACTACCCCACCTAATAAGCCATGCCTCCCCCGCACTACGACTTCCTCATCAAAGTACGCCGACCCTGTTTCAGAATCTTTACCGCTCATGCTAACCTCTCATCACAGCTCCTGCTTATTGGGGACTCTGGTATGGAATTAATGTAACAACGACTGTAGGGCTCCTTGATACCATCCCAAACAGGTGTCGGCAAGTCCTGTCTACTGCTGCGTTTCTGTGATGACGCATGGACACCGTCGTTCATTACCACCATTGGCATCGACTTCAAGATTCGTACCATTGAACTTGACGGCAAACGTATCAAGCTTCAAATTGTATGTAACACCTCCCATCGTTGTTGCAAACTCTCAACGAGCCCTCTTTCAGTGGGACACTGCCGGTCAGGAGCGGTTCAGGACGATAACGACCGCGTATTATCGCGGGGCGATGGGTATCCTGCTTGTCTACGATGTTACTGACGAGCGTTCATTTAACAGTCTGTCTTTCTGCGGTTATCTGTAGTCTGCCTGTACTAATACTCCATCCAGACATCCGGACGTGGCATTCCAACATCGAGCAGCATGCCTCTGAGGGCGTTAACAAAATCCTCATTGGAAACAAATCTGATTGGACGGACAAGAAGGCTGTTACTGAGGAGCAGGGGCGGGAGCTCGCGGAGGAGCTGGGTATCAAGTTTATGGAGACATCAGCGAAGATCAACGAGGGCGTTGAGGAGGCTTTCTTTACTCTCGCTCGGTGCGTCTCAGATATCTGTTACTTCTCGGTTTCTGACCCTTTCGATTTCGATGGCAGGGACATCAAGACTCGGTTGATAGACTCGCAGGCTGACGCCGCAGGCTCGCAGGGCACAAGCACCTCCGACGGCTCAGTCCGAGTTAACCAGCAGACAACCGCACAGACATCACAAGGCTGCTGCTGAATACCGTACATTCCTGTCTTCTATGTTGTATGTATTCACATTCCATTACGAGACATGGCTGCCCTGTGTCAAGAGCCACACTTACACGGTCTTTGTTCCTCATTCATATTGGTCCCACTCATACGTACATCTCTCTTGCAAAGGCTTTCCGACATATTGTAATTCAAAGCAATGGAATTTTTTTTACACGAGTACCAACAAGCAACATGCCATCTACTAGTCAAGAACAGCCTTACGCAAGTAATCCCCCATTCCAGTTCCCTCCCCACCACTTCCTCACGCACTCACCGCCATGTTCTTCATACTCCTGTCTTGTCACCCCAACCCTTGAAAACTCGTCTGTCGACGCGAACTTCGCCATGCCTGTCCATGCGTCTAGTGCCGGGTCTAGTGCACGCACGATCTCGATTGGCATCTCGGTCGGGAGGTTTGGGCGTAAAGTCGCGTTGAGGCGCGGAATGAGCCCAGGTAGCTGTGATGGCGATCCTGTCAAAAAGATATTCTAGAAATCGGTGTCAGCAAGTACTATGTGGAAACAGAGAAGAGGAAGATAAGACACTTACCTTTACCAAGCGGCTCTTATCCTGTTCAGGAAAGCGTCCGAGTATATTTTGAATCACCTCTCCCAAACCAGCAGAATCGACGCCGGCCATACTAGGCGTGAACCATGCTTCGCAAGCTCTCCACCTCTCAATATTTAGATGGATACGGGAATTACCTATGGAAGGGTTATCAGTAGTGAGGATTAGACAGTAACGTTTAGTTATATCACCTTCGATATCGCCCTCCTCGTACAAGGGGCGGAAGGCTGAGATCAAGGCTGATCGTTGCTTTGTGATAGACGCATGCGTTTGCTGTTGAGAGAAAGTGGGGTCATACGCTAGCAGCTTCGCCTCCACATTAGCCAGCTGACTGAGATCCTCTTCTTCATCTGAAGATGCGTTCGCGGTATTCTGTTATCCCGAGAGACCTGAGCCCCGCAAGTTAATGAACGGATACGGGCAGGACGTACAATTTTTCGGTATATGGCCCAGTCCGCGTCGTCAGCGCCAAATGTGTCCTCTTTACATAAAACTTTTCAGAATTTTCAAGATTATATATGATGGAAATAAAAGGATTCACCGCCACCGCCCTTGCGCTTTTTCTTCGGTAGACGATCGTCATTTGCTAGGCTTGCGATATTCTTCATCCTCGCCTGCGCCGCTGCGCTCTTCCTGTCTCCTAAAGCAGCCTTCCTTCTTGCCCGGTCCTTGATCTTTCCAATTAATGCCTGTAATATATATCCACAGTGAGCAGGCAATCTAAGCCAATAAAAGAACTAACACACGTCGTGTTCTTGGCGCATCTTCCTTGCCCAACCGCCAAGATCTGTCTCCCTCTCCTCCTCCTCTTTTTTTTCTTCCTTCTGTTTCTCTGCGCGTTCCTTCTCCTTTTCACGTCTCGCGCGCGCGCGCGCTTCGAATCCTGCCTTCATCAGTTTCTGCTTCTTCTTCTCCTTCAAGCCCTCTTCGTCGAGCTGTGTACATTTATTGTCATCGTAAGAGGAGGAAGAGAGGGCCGAAATATGTACCTCAGCGTCAGGAACGTCCACGAGTGGAAAGGAAGGCTCCTCCTACCAGACTTTGTTCAGGAGCCAACATCGTGGGCATGATTGGAGACCCACCACAACGTCATCGCCCTCGGCCTCCTTTTTGCGGGCCTTCTTGAGGTCGCCCTCGAATTTCTTGATCGTATCGTCAAGCCCAGCGTCATCGTCAAATCCCTCTTCTTGAAGTTTGATCTTCAGTTATTCGTTAGCAGTGTATCATCGGACTCTGAACATGCGTACCATCCACTCGCGCTTGGATATTTCGTCGCGCTGCTCCCTCAGATTGATCAAATAGCGAAGATCATTCTCCTTTCGAACCAACTGTTGCGGAAAGAATCAGTGTCTGGTAACCGTCTTAAGCTATATAGAGACCTTCTCCATTCGCGTCTTCGCAGCCAGTTCCTGTAGTTTACGCCCTTGCTCCTTGCGTTTCTCGGCTATACGCGAGAGCTCCTCCTCGGTCTTTTCCTCATACGCAGGCAAAACGAAAGGGAAAAGCACGATCCGTTCCTGGGCACGCATCTGGAGAGGATCCTTGAGATAGCGTAGCGTCGCGGTATAATCTGTCGCGAATTCACAAAAACTATGCAGCATCCACTAGTTCGCGTGTGAGTTTAGAGGATAGTGGTGAGATAGTTACATACGCTCGCCTGAGGCGGGGTGACGCGATGGGAAAAGTTGGAGTATTTCAACTGAATCAATTTTAGAAGGTACTCTGAAGACTGGGAGCTCCCCCACGGTATCCTGTCAAGAATATTAAGCTCGGGATATTAAGATGATAGTTTACATACCGTTTTGCGTGGCTCATGATTCCCTTTCCGTTGAGGACTGGAATCACGGAAGTTGATGCTGTGTTGAATGAGACGATGAGGCCATCCGAGTTGAACCTATCCTGTATCGATGTGACTTTGTTCTGGTAAAATGACATTATGCCATCTACGCAGTATGCGAGCGAGGGGACCGAGTACAGCTCAAACATTAGCTCTGAGGTTACTGGAAAGGGGTGTTAAATAACGCAAAAGTGTGGTATAGCCTCCACATACATGATCGAGAATGCAGGGGTGAGGCTAAGCGTTCCGTCATAAGGATTGGATGGCCAACGGAGGATGTATCAATCCCGAGGTTGATAAAGGCATAGTCGAGAGTGTTTTCCTATGCCTCGAGCCATGTTTGAGTTGGCAGAAGAAACTGTCGTGGACAATGCACACACCAAAGCATCGAAATTCAAAAGCACATCACCCTCCCAGGCGGTCCTTGCCTGGCCCTTTGCGCCACTCTCGACTTCGACACCGTCACCAAAAAGGAGCAGGGGCTTGTTCGTCCTACGTTCCTTGTATTTTGCAATGGTATTAGGGCCACATTGGGGGTTCGAGGACGTTGAGAAGCCCCATCGGAAATTAGTCGAACCGTTATCGATGATGAGAGGGGTGTGTGCTGAGCGGTGGCGATCATAAGGCTCTGGGATTGGTGGTAAAGAAGGAGGCAGGAGGGCAGGGAGGGATGTGATGTTAAGATTGTCCATGATGAGCCAGGGCGGCGCGTTGTTTGTTAGTCACAAACCACGCTCAAGTGTCTTGTTCTCTCCGTCTAACCTCTGCCCGGCCCTGCTCCTACTCTTAAAAGCTTACACATAATTCATGGGGTACCACTGAAGTACTGAAACCCACTACAGAGATCAAACACACTTAATTTATCTTCAGTTGTAACATCATGGAGCTAGCCCAACGTCGCCTGGCCGAGAGATCAATTCTTATCAACGAATTTGAACCCGCCTACTTGAGCAGGATATCTCGCGAAAAGCCTTTGCCTTATATACGCCACGATTTGCGCATTCTGGAAATAATCGCTGCCTGTATTGCCAACGGAGAACCTGGCGGAGCTGTTGCGGCTGCTTTCGACAAGCGAAAACCATTCACTCTTGTATTGGCTAAAACAATCCCGATTCTTCCTCAGGATCATACAACAGCTGCCTCATTCCTTGCCATTCTGTCTAAAGAAGATAAATGGATTCATGATGTGCTACCTTTCATCCTAGTTCACCGCACCAAAACTGTGAACGAGCAATTCAAGCAATTTAATCTCTCTATGATGACGGAACATTTCGATGAACTCATAATAGCGGGTCTTTTGAGAGGTCACTAAAGTACGAGTTCCGGGACTCGGACAACTTTCGACTTGTGGCTTACAAGCACCCGAAATATCACCCGCCTTCATTTCATTCTATGCTCCAGGAAATCATCACCATGTGCAGAGACCTTTCCAAGTTCGAAATCACCCATGCGAACGAATCCGAAATCGAACGCTCCCGCATCCACTTTCAGTACCACGACCGCTTTACAAACCTCTCGCTTCTTCCTTCACTTTCTCTCAAAACGCGGGGCGATGTCAAATGCAGTCCTCGAGCGAAAAAAGATTCTAGAACGATGCCTGAAGAAAATTTGCCAATACTGCGATCTCCAAATGGTGGTAGCAAGGCTGAAGCCGCTCGGGACAATTCAGTTTCGTTGGGTGGAGGACGATCAAATAAACACCACCAAGGGGAAGTTGGTGATCAGCAAAAGTGTGACAGAGGCTATGGACTACAACATTCGGCTATCCCCAGCTTGCAGGGAGAAGATAGCCTATTCAGGCGTTCCCCCAGTTGGCGGAGGATTGGGAGAAGCATAGCAGCTCCTATGAGCCACAGCTACACGCTGAGTTCCGTCTCATTCTCCACCTCCAACCTCTTCTCGGAATTACATATTCTACGGCCGCACCATTGGTAGCAGCGAACGGATATGTATTTATTCTTTATTATGGACCACCTACTTCAATGACTTGACCGGGGCAAGATGGATCCTTAGGGGTGGGAAGCGTTCTGCTAAACTCTGCGAGAAATGGGCACTTCCCATTTCAAAAGCAAACGATCAGCTTCTGAAATACTTACATGTGTCGTTATGTGCAGTGGCCGTTGGAGTGGATGTATGATTACTTGTTCAGGCATACCTAAGGGCCGCTCCAGCCGTATTAGCTTCTAGTTGGGGAGGATATGGAAGTTGCGTGCTCAAGTTAGTTTTGGGAATGATTATACGCGTTGCCACCAGGTCGGTGAGCTTGTAAACCTTCTCGACGCACCATTCTGGTATCTTAATCAAACCCGTTTCTATCCGACTATTTAGCTCTTCATTTGGTAACACCAGTAGATGGAGCAAGTGCTCCTTTTTAGAAACAAATATCATGTTTGCCATGCAATGAAAATGCCGGTGCTCATGTCAAAGATATCGGAACTATGGAAAAGCCCTTCGAAGAGTGATTTCAGGCATCTGTACATGAGCGCTTGACCCCGCACTAGGATTTGAGGATTGGATGATCGAAGGGGCGTACCCGCAAAAGTAGGAAGAGAGTGTTTTCCTGCGCCTCGAAGTCGGGTGGAAAACCGTCACAAAAGAACCAAGCATTGATATTAGAAGGAAAGAGCCTCCCAGTCAGACCTTGCTTCTCTCTTAAAGCTACTCGAGAAATTGGGTACGATCATTGGAACCCTGTATTTGGCAGTGGAACGCATTCATGTAGTAAAGTCTTTATCGGAAGTTAGCCCAGCTTTTTTCGATGATAACGGATATCTATGAGGCTTTGGGCCCCAGAGGCTAGGATGGAGGGATGGGGAAGCGCGATCACCGTGAAAGAGATGGCACTGAGGCAAGCAGTTGCGGCAGTTATTTGTAGCAAACACTGTTTAACTCGCTCTTTCATGGCGTCCGACCTCTCTGCCCTGCTCACTTCGTCAAAAAGCCTGACATCTCATCTGTCTCGGCCGGACCTTCCCTCTGTCCACCTTTCTCTAGACCAGGTCGAAGCCCAGTCCCGTCGTCTTGTCTCGCGTCAACCAGGCGCCTCTGCTGACCCAGATCGCGCGTAAGTTCATGGTTCTTCATGTTTCGCATCTTGAAAATATTCCAACGTGGTCATAGAAACTATTTGCTTGCTCAAGCACACGTCGATGCATCCGCACTTTCTAATTCTATCGCCCATCTCAACACATCGACTACATTTTCTCCCCTCCAACCGCTTCAAGACACAGACGTCGCTGGCTATCTCAGACACGCACATGAACAAAATTTGATATCGACAATAGAGGAGGGAAGAAAGGAGACACAGGAAGAGTTCTACCGTGCACTCGAGGAACGCAGTCAACGCGATTGGGAGGCGAAAAAGAAGCGCGTCTTCGAGGAGCTTGGAGGGCGCGTTAACGGGGACAACCGAGCCATGGTGGATCTGAAGAAGAGCACACACGGCAAAAGCTCACTCTTGGTAAATATTCCATATCCACGCAGGAGTGTTCTAAATCAGTTTACGCAGTCGAATTCGAGTATCTCTCCCAGCCTATCTTTGCAAATGCAAAGCAAAATGATGGCATACGACCGCGTGATCGCAGACTTCAATGCCGCACGGCTGCGTGGCACGTCATACCCTATTGTACATTCCCTCTTGTCGGCTTCTACAGTCGTAGACCCCGACGTGCGTCCACCACTTCTATTTCCTACTTTTGATTCTTTTGTTTGCTAAAATTCTAATACAGTCTCGCTACACACGAATGACCCAAATCTTCCACATCCTATCCAAAATCACTAATGAACCACCCGCGCTGCCACCAATCGAACACGCCAGCGCGCACATTCTCAACGCCCCCCTTTTCGAGCGGAAATATGCGCGTGCTTACCTTGGGGATGCCGAGACCCGCGACGCTTCTGCGTTGCGAAGGCAGATCGCGAAAGGCGCTAGAGAAGCCTTGGAGGAGCAGTACTGGGACGTTTTGGAACGTACTATCCTGGCCCGGGCAACGGAGGCTAGACTTGGTGGTGATCCAAGTGTGTCAAACAAAGTCAGGGCATTCTTGTTTTTACGGTATTATCGCAACGGAGAGTGGGAAGACCGGATCGAGGTCTGTCTCGAGCCCTGGTCTACATTATGTTCTAATTCATGTTCCTTTTAGCTGGTAGCAGGTCAACCTTTGTGGGCCAGAATCTTTTACCTTGTCCGCACAGGACACGCAGAAGAGGCTTTGGCGGAGGTGTTACAGTACCAAGAAGCTATCCAACATCGAGAATCAAGTTTCCTCACTCACTTTAAAACATGGATAGACTCGCCCGACCGCAAGTATGTGTTTTTTACAATTCTACATTTCTGCTCCCCGACCCAGGATTATTGTTCTTTAGACTACCTAAATCACACCGTGACCATCTTCAAAGCGTCTACAACGCGCACATGCTTCATTCCGCCACCGCCGATCCGTTCAAGCTGGCGCTTTACAAGTTGATGGGCAAAATAGAACCATCCCGCCGGACTGTGCAGCAGGTCACCACGACGACAGAAGACTGGATCTGGTTCCAGTTGGCGATGGTGAGTTCTTCCTCTGATTATAAACTTACATCCCGTCTTACCACACCTTATACCCCACAGGTGGATGAAGATGAGGAAGGTGGTCTGCGCGCCCTCTCTGACGTTTTACTTGGCTATGGGGAGCGCCACTTTGATGGCTCTCAACCCGGAAAGCGAGGGGTCTGGGCAAGCGTCCTTCTCATGTGCGGCCAGTTTGAACGTGTGCGTTCCTCCTTCTCTCAGTGACGACATTCGATAATTGCTGAAGACTCTGTAGGCAGTGGCAGCTTTGTGGGAACACCAGGAAACGGAAGTGGAGGCGGTCCATCTGGCCATTGCCCTTGCGTATCACGGTTTGCTTCGTGTCCCATCCAGAGCAGAAACCTCGGATATGACTCCTCGTATGTTTACTTCGTTAGTCTGCTATATTCATTCATCGATATTTTTCTCTACAGTTTCGCTTTCACCTGCCTCTCCCCCCGCATTAAGTATATCCACACTGATCTGGCGCTACGTGCGCCAATTCGTAAAGATGGATGCAAAAGAAGCTTTACAATACGTTTACTGCATCTGCCTCGCAGCCGACCAGGGCGAAGTCGGGAAAGAACAAGTTGAGAACGCCTGGGAGCAGGTGCGGAGAATTATCGTCTTGGGGAATGGCGGTCCTGGATGGGAAGAGCTCGTTGGTGGCTACAGGCCCGATGGCTCGCGATTCGTAGGTTTTCGTTTATTCCAGGTTCTCGATTGATGGCTAATAACCAACAATCAGAATGGAGTCATCGAGCAGGGCGCGGGTCTATTGCACCTCAAGGACAACAAGCAGTTTAACGAGCAGATTCTTGTGCGGGCCGCCCAACATTCTGAGGAGAACGACCGTATCGCCGAAGCTATAAAGCTATACAATCTCGCTGGAGACTACTCTACGGTAGTGTCGTGCCTCGCACAGGCGCTGAGCAACACCATCTCAAAGCCGAGCCCTGAGGAAAAAGACCGTGTACTCGAGAGTACCGCGATCGACATCATCCGGCACTACGAGCGAACCAATAGGGCCGCAGGCAAGGACAGGGAGACCGTTGTGCGTCTCCTTCGTATCCGCGAGGCAAAAGACCAACTCGCAGTGGGCAAACCGGAGGTGGCAATCGACGTAAGTTTCTCGCCCTATGATATTCCACAAGATAAGGACGAGTCCTTTTCAAGATCATGGAGTCTACAGAGCTCATCCCCCTCACGGGCGATGTCGCTAAGATTACGCGCCGCGCAGAAGAATTCAAAGACATTCACGAAGCGCTGCAGCGGAATCTTCAAACTTATCTTCCCCTCACGATGGAAGCGCTCGCTGGTGTGCATCAAAAAGTCAAATCATCGAGTGTCCCAGATGCTACCCGCCAAATGGTGAGCCCTTGGCTTTTCTCTCTTAAACTTGATCTAACAAACCCTTTCCAGACACTGTCCGCGATCCGGAAAAAGTCACGATCACTCATGATTTTTGCGGGTATACTCAAATACCGTATGTCGCCCGACATCTATTCGTACCTAGCGAGGCTGGACGTCGAGATTGCGCTTTGATAGTTTACTTGCTCGTTTTTTTATCCTCTCAATTGTGCTTTGTAATTACGATACAGTAAAATCTTTTCACGACTCGGTGCAAGAACAAAGGGATCAAATGAAGTGAATCACTCACGTTTACAATCGGAAGAGACCTTTGCGAACTGTGTCAGACTATCTCCCAGGTTGTGATGATAATGCGCAAGACACCTACGTTACAGAAAACGCTATCAGCAACCCGAGAGTGGGCTGATGTAGTAAATGAAGTCATCGCTGAGTGGACACAAATGCTTCTTCTCCCTCTTCTTCCCCTTCCTCTTCTTCCCCTTCATACTCTTCTTCCTCACCTTTTGGTATTTCTACTTCTTCATCCTGGGCTGCGCGGCGTTGGCACTACATGGCTTAATCAGCGGATAGAAATCCTATCGAAAATTGAGTTTACTGACATGATACATGGCTGTCCAGTATCCGGTCCAATACATCGCGCCCATGGCACGCGTGAAGGCCTCGTCCTGGGTGACCGCCGGACCTGGGGGTTCATTTAGGAACTGTGCGGCGCTATCGGGTCCAGAAATAGATGGGGGCTCTGGTATCGACAGATCCAAGGATGGGTTGTGCGAGGGTACGAACGTGTCGAAGTTCAATGGATGGGAATCTCCCTCGTTCATGTCGGATGTGTCTGGCACTAAAGATTCTTTTGATTTTGGGACCGTCACAGCTTTTCCTTTGGTGAGGGGTACATTGTACCATCTACATGGTCTGTCAGTCAAATCTGGTAAAATTAGAAAGAAAGACATACAGCGGAGATTTGTGAACAGGTTCTGTCTTCCACCCCTTGTCGGGGCCATTGTAGGCCTCGTATTCTTCTGTCGCTGCATTCCACGCGTCAATGAGTGCCGAGTCGTCCCAAATCTCGTCATGTGTTAGGTCGCGTCCCTCCTCGTCCACGTCTTCTTCCTCGACCTCCATCGCCACAGAAGCAAAAGGGGGGTCCTGTGTACCATTGCTCGAAATGCGGAGTGACTGTGTGGAATCGTGGTTCCGTCCCTTGACTTTTTTGTTCCACTTTCGTTTCTTCGCCGGAGGCGGTTTGGGTGAATAAGGGCGTTGCGGTTGTGGAGGGTTTTGGTGGTAAGGAAGCGTGATATCATCGTAAGATACCACAGGCCTCATATTACTGGCCATTCGAAGATAGTCACGACTCAGTCAGGCAGAGTCAAGTACAAGTTGATGAGTGACGTCGAAATCAAACAACGCTGAATACGATTCCAATACATTTTCTATGGTACACAGTTCCGTAATAATGATATTTACTCTGGTTCATTCGTTAAATTCATGTTAATCTCGTTGAGCAAGACCAGCGTAAGGAGCACCAGTATTCAGTGGAAGCGGTAGTTTGCGGAAGTATCACCATTCTGAGTCACCATTGGCCCAGCCACCCTTGTCCCTAATGCCAGAGCTTCCCAACTTGGTCTTTCCTTTGGACTTGCGACCCCCCAGCTCCTTGTACATGCCGCGCATTTCAAGCTTGCCGGGCCTAGCAGCAGCCTCGGCTTCCGTTCTCCACTGCTCCTCCTTGATCTCTCGAGGGGTCTGGTAGCCCGAGTTGGAGATGAGTGGAGATGAATATCCCGAAGTTCTGGAGTATCCGTTTGATTTAGGCGAACGATCTCCTGATCGCAGGTGTGTTACGCGCTACAGCATGTCAGCATGGAACAATATCGGATATCGATGGTAGCAAAACACACCCAGTCTTGCTTGGATTCACGTTTACTCCATTTGCCCGGGGGTAGGCTATCGTCTTGAAAGTTTTCCTTCCGATAATGTTGGAACCAGACTAGATCGAATGCTTAGAATAGTAGGAACAATGGAGTTTGAACAAGGATGGGACACTGACTATAATTTATAGTTTGACTTCTACGCCACTTTTTTGACACCAGGGCGCACTTTGCCAACTGTCGAATTGACAAATATCCAAAAATTTTCTGCGACACCTCAGTGGGAAATGCCTTTAAGGGATCTCGGCGGGATGATGATATGTGTAGGGGTCCACGAAGGGGCCGAGCTGACGCCCCCCGTATAGGGGAAGATGGCCGAGTGCGATCGGGGGTCCCGGGGAGGGAGACCTAGGAGAATTAGTGCAGCTCATCGTAGTAGTGATGGAGAACGAGCATACCACATTGACAAGATCATCGTCCGAATCGTCCTTATCAGAGGTTGTTGGGGACGTTGGCTGAGAAAGTTGGATAGATTTTAGTTTGCGGTCGATTGCGATAGAATCTTCGGTGTTCGATCGCAATACACCTTGGAGAAGGCTCATGGTGGACGCACAGGACAGGGGGAATGTTTAGAAAACAACATTCCAAGCTTCAACATTATAAGGAGCTGACAAACCCCAATGACGTCATCACGATAATAAATATTTACCTAAATACCCGTGAACAATGCCCATACTCCTTTAGCGTACGACACAATCTCGTCTGCACCCAACTTGCTCTCGCCAAATATCCGGTCAACGAATGTAATAGGCACCTCCCCCACAGAGTACCCCAGTGAACGTGCCCGCACCATCATTTCCATCTGGAATACATATCCCTTGGATTGTGTTACGGTGATGATATGCCGGAGGACCGGAAGGCGATACAGTCTGGAGAGTGTGTCAGCACAACGCAAGTACCAAACCCGAGGGAGCGCACCGGAAACTTCCTGTCAAATCACTGACACCGGGATTCAGGACCGTGTCGGCGAGAAAATTGGCGCCTCTGGATACGAGCTTTCGTTTCAAATCCCAGCCATGAACACCACCGGGAGTTGCGTCCGCTAGGTATGGGGTCGAGGTTGACCGGTATCGAGTACCAGTGACAATATCCAGATTGTGTGCTTTTTGCAAACTGGCAGAGTCAAGTCATTGATGATGACATTAGAGTGCTCTGAAACTCTCCCTACCGAATGAATTGTGGAATGAATTTTGGCTATAGGAAGGGGAATATTAGCAGCAATTTTTGCGCAATGATGAGAAGCATTACATGGTGAGAGAAGTCGGCATCCATAATAATCACAAAATCTCCAGTACAGAAGTTCAAGCCATGGATGTAAGCCGTTCTAGCAGACACGTCAGTTAATACAACTATGGGCTTCCAAGACACATACCCAAGACCTAATTTTCCTGAGCGCGGTCTGAGAACCTAAAAATGTGGTATAAAATTTTTACTGCCAGGAAGAGCAAGTGACCGCCACGAACAATTTTGTCCTCTCCATACACGGTCGCCAGTTGCCTGGCGATTTCCTGCGTGCCGTCAGGACTGGCGTCATCTACAACAATAATCTCCCAGGCGAGCTTCCTACACCCTTGAGCGTAAGTCCACGTCGTACCCCAGTGGACGCCAGCAACGCCACGTACTGTTCCTCAAATGTCTTCGCGAGTAGCCAAACGATCACGGGAAGATTCTTGCGTTCATTGTAAGTGGGGAGAATAACAGAGTACTTGTGGGTATCGGCGGTGGGGAATTGGCCCTGCATATTCAAGGATACAGTACTTTCGAAAGGGTTCATCAAATGGTCGACATGGGATGGAGGGAAACGGTTGTCACAACGTGACTTGAATATCTTGTACTAGACTGGACTGGATGCTTTCTCAGTCCGTTCCTCAAGCAGAGCTCTCACAGTCAGCTCCCCCAGAGACTGCTACTGCCCTCGCTCGACTGAAGGCACTGCTACGACGGATCGTCCGTGTCACTATCACCGACGGCCGCATCTTCATCGGGACCTTTGCGGGTACAGATCAACCCCTCAATATCTTGCTCGTCAATGCCGAGGAATATCGTCTGGGGATAGAAGAGAACCCAGAGGGCCGATACGTCGGTCAAATAGTCATTCCTTGGAAGTTGGTCATCAAGGTTGAGGGAGAGGCTCAGAAGGAGAGCAAACCGGCCCATGATCAGATGTACTTCTAACGCAATATCGCGCGCTGCGTGATATGCTTTGTAACTGGTGCGCACATCTATGTCGGGTGCAGATGTTTATTCCTTAGATATTCCGCGTCTAGACGATAGTCCCTGATTGGAATCCATAGCTCAATTTTTACAGCTTGTTTTTGGTTTCCATTCCAATTATTTGGAACTATCTTCAACTTATACCCCTCACCATCCTGAAAACATACAATACCCTCCCAAATTTCTTTGAAGATGTGGCCAGATCTACTTTCCAAGGATGTTGAATCGATCCGTGAATTTCCCGCCCAAGCCAGAAATACTCTATCACCGAATATTATCCGTACTGTCTGAAAAACGCTTAAATCCTCTCCAGGTTCTAGCTTGAATATAGTTAACAAGGCGATATCTAGCATGTGGTTTCGCAGTCTGAAGGCGATCGTCTCTTTGGCAATCCTCGCTGTACTTGTTCGTGCTGCAGATGACTTGACGATCTACACAGACAATGCACTCGCCTCAGGCTGGGATAACTGGGGATGGGGAAGTACTGTCGACTTCGCTGCGACTGACCTATTCACAGGCACAAGCAGTATTTCTGTCGTGTCTGGTGCATGGGCAGCACTTTCTATGAAGTACCAGAATACATTCTCATCCTATGCTGGCCTTCGTTTCGATCTCGCGGTGAGATCCTTTCTTTTCCTTTGCAATCACATTTCTCATGTGTGGTATATTTAGGGTGCTCAACCGGACATCACCATTACGGTCCAATCTACTATTGACGGCACACAGTCCCCATCTATCCCTCTCTCTGCTTTCGGAAAGGTCATCACAGCGAACGGGTTCACTTCCCTCCTGATTGATTTCAATGCTCTTCCGGGCACTGGTGGTAAACTAGCACGTCTTCTGTCATCGTTTTTCTTATTGCTTTATGCTTACTTGGATTCTAGGGTCAGGGAAATTGGGATCGAATTACTATTCAGGCTGGCGGTTCCGGTGCCACGGTGCGAACTGACGATTTTCACTCTTTTTGGCTTGCCTTAAAATCAGATTTAGTACCATCTTGATAATATCATACTTGTCAGCGTATGTTGTAATCTAGTCTCTCATAGGTACCGCGGCACTAACTTAAAATCTTAGTCTATTGTGGTCACGCCTCAATTCCTCAGCGCCGAACCTCTCATCAACGATATCATTGCGTTAACGACAGTCGGGGCCGTTGACTTTTCTACCGTTTCCGTCACCCTGAACAAACAGGTAAAATTATCTTATATGATAGCCTCTTCATTACTGAGAATATTCTCTCCAGGTCGTGAAGTTCACAGACAAAACAACGTATAACCCGGTAGATACTCCCTCCAAGACTATAACCTACCTAAAGCTCGCATCCCCCCTCGCTCCTGGGTCACTATCTATCAAGGCGGCCAACACGACCTTTGTGCATACCCTTCCAGCAGTGCAATATGGCAGGTAATGTTACGATATAATCCAAGTTGTTTTCACTGAATAATGCTTGAGCTTCTCAGTATCGTACAAGATGTCAAATATCCCATCAACCCTCATATCTACGGCGTAAACTTCCCACCCAGTGCTAATTACATTCAACATCTCGGTGTTCCTATGTCTCGCTGGGGTGGTAATGCCGTGACCGCGTACAATCCTTTCGGAGGATTCACTAACGCGGGGAACGATTGGTTTTTCGAGAATCGCGCCAGTGATAGCGCCGACGACTGGATCGGGTGGGTGAAGGCAGCTGGTTCTGCAACTGTTTTAACGGTTCCTGCGTAAGTTCTTTTGTATCTTCACTGACCTATAACTTATTGTAATACCTACTGCCAGACTCGATTGGGTAGCAAAGGATGCATCATCTTATTCCTACCCCAAGTCTCTCTATCCGGGTGAGTAATCATTTAGTACCTCAATTGTGCGATCCCAATAGTAACTTTACATTTTAGACCAACAGAAATTTGACCCATATAACGTCGACGCTGGAAATGGATTGTTCTCTAATGGATCCTCCATCACCACGGATCCTCGCCTCGCCTACATGCCCTGGAATACGACGGCTGCAAAACAATGGCTCCGTAGCTTGAAAAACAAACCGACAATTGTCAACATCGACAACGAAATTGAAATTGCTCACAGTACTCACCAGGATATGCATCCCACGTACATTTTTCTTTCTGCGCCAGATAGTTTTTCTGACTATGATTCATAAGTCTGATGGGTTACGATGAAGAATTATCCCGAATTGTCAAGTTTGCGACTGCTGCAAAAGAAGCACTTCCAAACACTCTGGTTGCTGCGCCCTCGAGTTGCTCTTGGTGGTTTTGTGAGTACACTTTATTACTTTCAATGCTTTTGCCATTCATAACCTCGATTTTGGGAAGACTGGACTACTGGGCCATTTCATTCAATTCACCGGTGGTGTGACGCGTGACATGGTGCGGTGAATTTTTTGCTTCACCGATATG
>JABCKI010005920.1:0-25305 GCA_018282025.1 Sphagnurus paluster
AGTCCCCGGAATGGGCTGTGAAATATTATATATCATTAGACCTAACATGGACAGCATGGCTGATTGGTAGACATGCCCGTGGGTGCCATGTTGCGTCCACAACCCCTGAGTTCAATCCTTCCCGGTGTCAATTTTTAGAACACGTTATTCAATTGCTGGTGGCTTGTCACTTGTTGGGGCTTGAACCGAGCAACTTGTCGACGAAATGGACATGGCTTGCCGCACTGGTGACTGGCCAGCTTTTCTTACTTGTACCGGCTTGTACAAGCCGGTACAACCTCTCACAAGTTGCCTGTGAAATTCCTGATGCACACAGGACACGGGTACCGATATAGATATACTTATACAGACACGGAATGGCACAAACACGGACCAGGGACACTTTTGGATTCGTGATAATGGTGCACATATGTACTTCTGGCAGCATTACAATTCCGCTGCTACTGATACTGACTCTCGCCCAGGCAATGTAAATACTATCAACGTGACGTCTTTATCATAAAGTCTTGCGAACCCTGCCAGAGCACGATTTCATTGACATCGGTTTTTGTGTAAAGCAAGTTTGCGTTTAAGTATACCTCACCTGACCCCTCCTTCTTTGTGGTTTTTGATAGTCCTATCCCTTGGGGATTCAAATACTTCATATATTCATAACTGAATGTCGGAACATGTAGTTTTCTCCGTTTCAAGACAAGTGAAGACGAATTACACCGTTGCATCATCCTTCTCGATTCCTTACCTGTAATTGAACCCAACAAAGAGAAACCCACAGATTATTTGATACATTTTAGGCACCGTCACAATATCCGACAAGTAAAATACAAAATACAACAATGTCCACCCGATTTCTGAAAGTTCACCAAAGAGGCCGCTGAAGGCCACAAGAAGTCTGCGCAAAAAAGCCTAGCACGACTGTCTGCCCCGCGCCGCACGCCGCTTACTGACTCTTTGGATCCCTCAGCCTTGTCTTCCTTTTGGGTCCCTCGACCTCCTCTTCATCTTCATCTTCATATTCGTCCTCGTCTTCTTCGTCTTCGTCAACCTCATCGTCCTGTTCATCATCGTCCTCTCCATCGACTTCATCCTCCTCATGACTCAAAATCTGAACTAAGCGTTCCCGTAGCTCACCTCGGCGCGCCTGGAGGAAGTCGAGAGTCCGGGTATACATTTCCATACGAGCTCTCGCGTCCAAAAATTCCGCCAAGGCTTCGTTATACTTCCGCTGTGCATACTGTTCCCGATCCGCGAGGAATTCCCGCTCAGACTGAAGCTCCGCTGTCGTCATCTCTTCGACCGGTTTCGCGTACTCCAACTCGAAGCGATATGAGTCGTTCGACGGCACAACGCGTACGCCGACAGCGAAGAGCTCCCTCGGCATTGGGAAAGACATCCGATCTTGCGCACGAAGGGCCGGGGATTCCTTCGAACACGCCGGTGCGGCCTTGCCTTTCTCTTTACCCTTGCTAGGGGCACTGCTGGTCCCGACTTCCGGCTGCTCAGTATTAACTCTGGAAACGGACGGCCTTGTTGGTAATTCTTTGTCTTCCTTAGTTTTACCCTCGTCCACAGACCAGTCACAGCTGTATCCGCCCCTCATGCAAAAGAAGCAGGAGATGGTGTTCCCGGAGACTAGACAAGGCTGGGCCCTCTCACAGCGCCTGCACTAAAGAGACAACTTAGCTCCAAGGAGCAGCAACGAACATTGAACTTACAGGTTCGGGGGCCACCGAAGATGTCCCATAACCCCAGTGTGCTAGCTCCGCCAACGAGTAACCAGGGAGCTCGAGGTTTTCAATTTTGGACAGGTCTAGCGGCACACCCTTGAATTTTCCGGCGACGTGCGAAGTAACAGACTAAAACCATGGATACTCAATATCAAACTTGAGGAAGAAAAGACCATGTTTCACTGACCTCCGCCAACATTTGCTTGTCGTCATCTGTCAAATCCGTCCAAGCTTTAAAACGGTCACCCTGCTTCATATCTGGCATCTTGGACGACGCCGCAGTAATCTGCTCAACTTGAGAGTCCGATAAGACGGCACCGGCCTTGGCCTTCTTGTGGCGCAGTGGTTGCGGTTCATCATCCTCAGCGCAGGACCGCTTCTTGCTCATTTTCTTCTTTTCCAGACCCTCAAAAGCTTTGGCTTCATCTGGAAACAGCAGGAAAACCAGAGAAACTGTTATCATGTTGAACACCACGTGGCGAAAAGCCGCTTACCTTGCACATCAGGATCCTCCCCGCCCTGATCCTCCCTCCCTTGGCCGAGCTCAGCATCGCTGTCTGGCTTCTCAGCGTTCTTCTGCAATGGACCCGGTACAACAGACAACCAATTCGGCGAGGGCTGTTCGCTGTCCACGGTCTGGCTACACCTGCCAGACAGCGAAGGTAGATTGGACAGCCCGTGTGTTGTGGGCTTGGGCATTTTTTTCAGCTTTCTGTTAAAATTCAAAGGTTGGGGCGCGGCGATGAGGTGGGAAGCAGAGAGGTGGAAACGTGCGATCTGACGCGCGACAGAGGTCACGTGATGTCCAGCACCAACAACATTGTCGATTTCCTGTTGAGCTTCGGGGTTGGAGAGTAGCCCGAGGATACATGATCCAATCGCCCCCATGATCTACAGTTCTTCGTTAGTCGAACATTGCGATTTGGCCCAGTAAAAACAGACGGTATCAGTGCCAGCTTAAAATGGGTTACTTAGGGATACATCAATGATTCAGTGCGAAACGTACCGATATACATTGAGCCTGCAGTAGCCTTGATTTCATATTTTTGACGCTCCACATCGCCGGTTTCATCAATACTTCCCAGCCTGGACGAAGTAAGTGAATTGACCGTTTTTCTTTCAAAATAGAATGATGTTGTTCAACCTCAGTTTAAGAAAATCTTTTATATGCTCACGATGTTCCGCTTTGCTGCATCAAACGGCTTGTTCAACATGTGTATAGGAATCCCGTCAACAAGGAAAGCACCCGGGACGCTAGCAATGGAAAGAGCTTTGACTGCAAGGTCGGCTACTTCGATATATGGATCATTCTTTTCCTTTACTTGGATCCCAAACGCAACCGACATGATGGTTTCGCCTGAAGACCTGAACGAAAATTTCAGTTTTATTGGGAAAGTCAAGTATGCATATGACTTACTGCCGGATATGTCCAAGGATATCATCTGGATCATCAAGTAAGCGTCGGAGCAGTCGGTGAGTAGCCTTCAGCTGATGTGGATGATATTGCATGACTGCCTGCTGCTGGAAGTCGTGATGCATCAATCGACGCATGTTTCGCCTGGAAAGGCTCTCGTCGTGACTGAAATTCAGCCACTTGATCAACACACGCACCAGGTTTCGCCTTGATACCAAAAAGGTCAGCTTCGCACTATTGAAGCACCAACACGGAATAACTCACCATAAGCCATAGTAATAAAGCTGAAGCCAAAACCCATCAACTCGTTATTCATAATCATCCTTGGTCTGATAAAAACAGGTTATTAAGAGAAAATCCAGCCTAGATATTCTTCTCGCCTGCTCGAGTAGCGCGAAGACCGCTTATCGAACAGTTCCGTTGTAGCATCTTCGCTATTGAGGATTATCAATGATTTTCCGGCCAAGTTGAGGTGGATGATGTCGGAACCTTGAAATGATGATGATTAGGTGCTTGCCGTCTATCTTGCCATTCTCACCTAGTTCTCGCGACCATTTGCGGAAAGTCATGCCTTCCGAGCTCCTCGGTATGTCCATAAGATGGGCCAGGAGGGAGTGGTAACTTTGATACATTACGACGTTTGATGTAGATCAAAAGAATGAACACGAAGGAAGCTACACCAGCTTGAATTTCAAATAGCATGCTTTTCATCGCTGAATCCAGGAGTTGGTGGTCGTTGAGCTGTATCCACTGACGTTCCTCTCACCTCCTTTTTATTGACCTGCTAAGAGGTGTGTGATTATCGAGTTTCCTGGTAAAAGGATATCCGAGTGAGAGAAATTCGGTTGGTTTTGACATCTGCTGTCATATTGTGATTCACGATGGCTTACCTCATAGATACTTCAGTCTCGTAAACAAAACTCTGCATGTGCCTCCGGTACTACCAGCCGTCATGTTGCTTGAGCAGTGCAACGCGCGCAGAAGACCCAAGCATGAAGAAATGCCCCGAGTGATTTTTGGTACTATTAAATACGATTGGAAGGTTTAGTAGAGCTTTTGGCGATGTCAGCATGGAAATGTAACCTAGCTTCTCTGGATTCTGGACGTACCAATCAACCCGTTTGATTCAAAGGATCATTCGGCTCCTGTGTAAACCCACGGTAGAATTAATAATATCGAACGCCTGGCTCTGGAAATTATTGAAAGCGAGCCAAGTCGATCCTAGGCAGACCAAATGACGAATGGCTGATATCGGTAGTCGGGTGTCACAGTGGGGACGCAAACGGACCTGTATTTAACCTGGGGGTTTTACGGTTACTACTATGATTAGTATATGATTATGCTCCTGAAAGGAAGAAGACGGCCAACGTTACACATAACTCGGATGCCAATGAAGTTCATACCTAAAAGGTGTCTTGAACACGAGGCGATAGCATAAAGTTTAGTCCAAGGGTGTGGACAGACGCATAGCTGTGCATAGATAAAATGAATAAATGTACACCTGTGACGCTTAAAATTGTGGTGAAGTTCAGCGCTGGTTGTTCTTGAATCAACGCTCGAGTGAAGCGAGGAAGTGATAAAATACTCACCAGAAAATGAGTGTAGGATAAGGCAGCGCTAGAGTACAGCTGGCTGTCTAGTTCACCTCTGAAATGTTTTTGATCCTCTTGAGGCTCGAAGTGAAGGGATGGACGAGTGGTCAGCGATACGCGGCAGCCCATTGTATGCGGCGTAGAAAGAGCTATGGGCAGACACCAAGAGTTTGTTGGCAATCTTTGCGAGAACAGAACAAAAAGGAACACTCACCTTTACTCCCAGATCTCTTTCTGCACCCTCATCCCTATATCATCATTTCACATCCCCGGGGACCTCGCGTCCACACCCACATACTCCTAATGAGTAGCACTAGTGGCCCCAGGTTATGGGCGATGGCCCCCGTAATCCGATAAAGGAGCCCTTAGGCGTGCCAGCACATCGCTCAGAATGATATGCGAGGTCGATACACGTTTTTTCAAGCGATGAGGGGGAGGCTGCGACCGACAGAAATGACCAGCTGTCTGGATGATAATCATGTGAGTATTGAAAACGATTGATAGGTTCAACGATCTGTCCCGTGTGCTATATTCAATGATCATATTCTGCCCATCATGCTCTCCAAGAGCGTGGATACGTCGGGGGTTGCAATGAAATGTTCCGATAACATCCTTGCTTGGATGCAGAAATCGTGCAAAATTTCACTGTCAAATTCAACGTGAATCGCGACCACATAGGAATGGTAGAATTACATGGAGGGAATACATAAGTAGATCATGAGTAAGAGTATCGGAATTATACTGCTTCAGATACTGTGCCGTCGATCAAGAAGAGGACGCCGTTAGAGCCCTATATGAAAGTAAGCTTAACAAGGGTACCCAGATTCTTACAGAATCAACAACCAACCTCTTTCATGCCGATAATGCGCACGCCATCTTCCAGAGTGACCCGACTCCACTCTGGGCCCTTTCCGTCGTTCTTGCTGATAGGTCTAAACGAGATAGTCTTCCCTTCAAGGAGAGTAGGATACTCCGAGTCGAGCCTGATTGGAGACTTCTTTACGATATTGAGTCAAACTTGGAGGATGGTGTCACATAGACGAACTTACCGGGACGATGTGGGCGGACACCCAACGCTCCACGTTCTTCTTCGACTGATTATCGAACTCCTCCTCGCTAATCTGTATACCCTCGTCCACGGGAGGTTTAGGCCCTTGATGACTAGAAAACACCGCGTCAAGGCCACCAACTACACGGAGATGCGACTCACGGCTTGCGGGCTAGAGACATAACGGCCTTGTTGGTCGGCACGAAAATAGTATATGAGCTTGTTGTGTCTACGAAGTTCGCGCTGAGCTCCAACTCGCGAGCGTATGAGTAAAAGATAGATGCAGAGGGTTCAATTGTGAGGAGATCAGCTAGAGATGGTTTCGCGTGAGTCTGTGGGCTGTAATCCTCGATAGCGATGCTCATGGGTATCTGTTTCTCCTGCGATGCAAGCGAGAGCAATGGTAGAGAGAGTATGGCGAGTAGCTGAAGGCGCATGGTGGGCTGGAATGATGGAAGTGGAGAAGAAGGGCAAGGCACGTGGGAACCCATATATAGTGGATCAACTGTTCATCCTCCGGACTCCCTGCTCCTCTCATTCAACTACATACCTCAAGTGTTAAATCTCGAAGAAAAACTAAATCATACATCGCTTTCTGGTCTCAATGTCTAGCGCTGGAACAATAGATCCATAATATCAGCTAGTAACCTAGAGATCCAAGTCAAGTCAACCCTAGTCAACCTCCCACCATGCTGTCGAATCGGAAAATGACCATACATCTTATTCTATTGGAATATCATAAGCTAATTCCATACCTGTCTATGTCTAACATGATTATCAGGCTCAATCAGGCTCCAAGTACCTGAGTGACCGTCTTCTCCCCCGTAACCACCGACTGCACAACAGGCAGCACCTTCGAGAAATCCTCGAACAAGATGTGCTTTATGCCCTCCCTATTGCAGTACGCCGCCAAGTCGTTTTCACCGTCACCCTTCACCTTGACGAAGAGCACATCTGCGTGCTTGGCGGCGGATATATCTGGGGGAAATGTCAATAGAGAAACTTCGAAATCCCAGAGGTAAAAGGCCAACCTGATACGCCGTCCCCGAAGAAAAAGAGTGTCGGCGGGTTCGCGAGATCGCGGTAGGGCAGGATCGACTGTGATTTATCATGTCCGAAACCGCTGTAGGGTTTAAATTGATCGTCAATTGGATTCTTCAAGGACTATTCGAAAGCTTTCGAACCTACCTGGACGGGTGGCGGTATTTAATCTCCCATTTCCCATCGGCGTCGATAGTAACGTCGTTTGCGATGATCTCGATTTCGTTCGCGGATTCCTCACCAATGAGATTTGAAAGCACTGCGCGGATCAATGGGGCCATTCCACTTTTCATAATACACGCTATCAGAACCGGGGTACGACCAAGGATGGCTAGCAAACCATACTTACCTGGAAACAATTATCACAGGGATATCGTTCGCCTTGCACCAGGCGTAGAAGGCCTTGAATCCGGGATCAAGCTCCATGTCTATTGAATCTTGAGTAAGGCCTCAAAGAATATAACGAGGGTTGGGTCCCCCACCTCTGCGGAGGATATCCTTGCAGTCCTCGAAGCTGTGACCTGCGGCTTGGACACTTTGTAGCATCTCCCTAAACCCATCTCTATTGATAGATCGCTATTAGCTTGATTTAATATATCCGGATTTCATTTTCTCATACCTAAATGTTTCCCGCCCAGCAAGGATCTCTAGGTTGCACTCCCTGCGTTTTTCCTTACCGAATCCATAGTTGTCCGTCATGTCTGTGGGAGATAACTTATCAGGGACCTGCATTGCAACACTTAAAATCACAATTGAGAATAAAAAAGCTTACGGTCATTAGAATCGCGCATGGTGATGGTGCCATCCCTGCAAACAGACGATATGTTAAAATCTACCCAAATATACTAGGTCGAAGAGTGAGAGTGTGCAGACCAACCAATCGGAAAGGACCACGAATTTTTTGTCCTTATGTATAGGGGGATATGGGAGCGTGCTTTGCGGAGCGACGATGTAGGTCATGGTGGGCGGAGTTGTGGAGATTTGGGAAGGAGAAATAACGGTTGATCGTTGATTTATATTTGAGTCACTGCCCATCGTTTTATCTAATCTAACTATAGATTGGACATCGGCCCGGTGCACCGGCGAATCCCTTCCTGACCTCGACTGTGATGGCACTGACAGCAATAATACTTCACTGTTGCTTCACTGCGAGTAGCGAATACCTACGTTCCTTCAAATTTCTTTTGAAAATCTCATTCAGTATCCCCGAGAGTCCGATTTGACCCATGCTTGAATGGACCCACTACAGTAGCATCTGATGTGGCAATTAATTGTTCATCTTTTCAGTCCTGCTACTTCTTCCTAGCGCGATGGCACTCCTAAACCGCGAGGTTATCATCGATGATAGTGACGTTCAAATCCAGTACATTGGCTCCGGCTGGGTTCAAGATTTCACCGGACGCCAGGGCGGGGTCGCAACGCACGGCGGCGCCCCATATAACCACACGCTTCATGCGACACAGCGGAACGACAGCCTGATGTTCGCTTTTCAAGTTGTGGCCAATCCTCTCTCGCACTGCTTCTGTGATGCTCAACCTGTCCCTTTCTTCAGGAAGCTCCATCCGCGTGTTCGGGGCTGTAGATCTGTCTGCCACATATGGCGGAGTAGGCGTGATATCTGATACTTCCTTCATTGCGCCATGGGAGTGCTTCGTCGACGACATCAGCATCAGTAGCTTAAGCCTTTCTTCCTACCCTGGGAACAACTGGGTCCTCTGCGATAGCAGCCACCTAAATGACTCCGCCCACCAGCTTACGCTAGTCGTGAGCATGAGACCTGGAACAACTTTTTGGATCGACGCTATCCGGTACATACCCTCTCGGAATCCCACCGGTTCTGCGGTGGTGGTAGTTGACCACTCGGACCCTGCCATCGTCTACGATCCGACATGGGGCAGTACTGGAGGTGTGGCCAAGATGACGACGACGCGTGGATCCAAGGTGTTGTTCAATTTCATTGGTACGCTCAAGTTTTTTTCCATTGTTTACTTTGCCACAACTAATTAAACATCGCATTACAGGTACGCAGTTGACGTGGATAGGCTACAACGCTATCGAACACCCAGCGAACATCAGCTTCGCCTCTTTTAGCGTTGACGGTGGCCCTCCAACTCCCTTCCTCCTCAGTGGTCATTCCTCGACAGAGGGAAATTCGACCTATAATCAAGTGCTGTTCACTACGCCGTCGCTTCCTCCCGGCTCGCATTATATAGTGGTGACATATAACGGCAGCCCTGATGTCGCGCCACTTACCTTGGACTATATTTATCTCAGCACTGCGACTGAACTCGCCGCAGCGACTTCAAGTTCCCCAAATTGCGGAGTCATCTCAGTGGGTGTTATTGTTGGAGGTACATTGGGCGGCGTTGCGCTTGCATTACTTGCATTTGGACTCTTTTTCTTCATCTTTTCGGGGAAACGGCGCAGACCTATCTCTTTCAAAAGATATCCGAAGGCTTTGGAACACGGGGGCTTGCAAACGACCCCCCTCAAATCAGAATTGGCCCCAGCTCCCCACTCCCCGTCAAAGATCATGTCTCACCAGCTGGGAAGCGAAACTTTGATGCCTCTGGAGCAGCGTACGGTGCCCTGCCAATCGTCAAGTGCTATTGAAAGCCAGTTGAATAAAGAATCCTCGTCAGACGCTTTAGAGAGAGTACTGGAAATCACATCTCCAGAGCTCCTATCTTTGCCCATTCTGCCTTCGCTTGGAAACAGTTCTCTTGATGAACTTGGTCATGGCCACAATGAGAACTCAGCAGCTGTGGCAAGCGCTCAGCCTCTACTTTTATCGCGTAACACCAAATTTTTTCCTGCGGCTGATCAAATAAAAAATCCAAGTGGGGCTGTTCAAAACGGATGTCATATTACGGGTCAACAAATTCGACGGCTTCCTCCTGTTCCACCACCTCCCAAGTATGTAGCCCCAAAATGCCGCACATGAATATTTTTTGAATGCATTTGAATCAATTAAATAAATCAAATTTTTACTCTCAGCTCGTGTACCTTCACGACATCCATAGGAGACTGCGCCACTGAGGCGCTGATATTTACTTGAATTTATTTCCAAGGAAATTGCGACGCGACAAGATTCCCACGCCCGCACACTCACCCTTCCACGTTAACGTTTACGGGCTCAGCTCATCGCTGCCCACGATGTCCTCGTCTGACTCATCATGCTACACCGTCGTATTCGAGTCGAGCGCGGAATACCCTTCTGCTGCTGAGCTGCGCTCGGGCCTGGAGAAGGGGTCGGATGAAGTCAAACTCGACACGTTGCGCAAAATCGTCATTTCGACGATCAACGGAAACCCCCAGGCAGGCTCTATTCTCTAAGAATTTCTTATATCTTAGCTTATTTGAAGGTGACGCGGTGTGTAGCCAACGCTGATGATGCCGATCATCCAATACGTCCTACCTTCGCGTAACAAGCAACTGAAGAAACTACTGCACTTTTACTGGGAAGTGTGTCCAAAGTACGACGAGAATGGGAAGCTAAAGCAGGAGATGATTCTCGTGGTGTGCGTCCTCCTCGACTCATTACTTCTCCATGTGCTGATCAGCAATTTGGGTGTAAAGTAATGCGATTCGAAATGACCTGGTACGTAGTCAGTCCATTGTTGCGCACCAAATATCTACTCATACAGATCACAGCAACATCCAAATGAATACATCCGTGGCGCTACCCTCCGTTTCCTCCAAAAAATAGCCAAAGACGCGGAACTGCTCGAACCCCTTGTCCCAACGTGTCGCGCCTGCCTCGAGCACCGCCATTCCTACGTCCGGAAGAACGCCGTCTTCGCCATCTACTCCATCTACCGCGAATTCGAGCACCTCATCCCCGATGCTCCGGAACTCATGTACACATTCCTCATCGCCGAAACCGACTCGACATGCAAGCGCAATGCGTTCGTGTTCCTCGCGCACTGCTCCATGCCCAAGGCCGTGGAATACATACTCAGCATCTATGACACGATACCAGCATTGGAAGAGTCTCTGCAGATGAGCATTATCGAGGTTATCCGGCTAGACTGCAAGAGCGATTCGGCGCATAGAGTATGTCGCGTCACATACCTTTGAAACCTTGATGTCAACTCAATCTCAACAGTCGCGATACATCCGGTGCATCTTCGAGCTTCTGGAGACATTTTCACATGCAGTGAAGTACGAGGCTGCAACTACACTCACTACACTCACCCAGAACTCTGTTGCGATCAAAGGTATAACCTATGCACTCATCATCTCGCTCCTTACTAAATTTTTTCAGCTGCTGCATCATGCTTCGTGAACCTAGTGATCAAGGAGTCCGATAACAATGTAAAGCTGATCGTTCTTGACCGCCTCGACACCCTCCGATCTAAGCATGGTCATATTCTTGATAGTCTCATCATGGACGTCCTCCAGATCCTGTCAAGGTGCGTAATCTGCTACTTACGCGCGATCCACTCTAACGTAGTCTTCCAGTGCTGACATGGAAGTCCGCCGCAAGGCTATGACGCTTATCCTAAGCATGACATCGAGCCGGAACGTGGAAGAGGTTGTCCTTTTCCTGAAGAAGCAGCTCCAGAAGACCCAAGAGGCCGACTTTGAAAAGGCGCCGGAGTACCGCCAACTGCTGATCCAGTCCATCCACGTCACCGCAATCAAGTTCTCCGAGGTCGCAGCGAGCGTCGTGCACGCCCTGATGGAGTTCCTCGGCGACTCTAACAACCCCTCCGCGCTCGATGTCGTCTCGTTCGTGCGCGAGGTCGTCGAGAAGTTCCCGCACCTCCGCGCGACGGTCTCGGAGAAGCTCATCTCGACGCTTTCCGAGATCAAGTCAGGCAAGGTCTTCCGCGGCATCCTGTGGATCCTCGGCGAGTACGTCGAAACTGTCGCCGACATCCAGAGCACGATGCGCGAAATCCGCAAGGTGCTTGGCGAGATCCCGATCCTTGCATCTGAGCAGCGGCTGCTGGATGACGCGGCGGTGGCAGAGGGCGCTGGTGAGGATGGCGAAGACAAGGAGAAGGAGAAAGAGAAGGCTTCGGGGCGGCCGCGCGTACTGGCTGACGGGACTTACGCGACAGAGACGGCTTATTCAAGCACGACGGCGGCGCGGCTTGAGGCGGTCAAGGCTGCCTCAAAGCCACCGCTGAGGACTTTGATCCTGGGTGGCGACTTCTTCACGGGTGCTGTACTGGCTGCTTCGCTCACTAAGTTGGTCTTGCGGTTTGCCCAAGTTTCCGATGATCCTGTAGCATCGAATACACTGAGGGCAGAGGTACGCTAATCATAACATAACTTTAAGTATTTTCGCTGACGTTGATCTAGGCTATGCTGGTCATGACTTCCATTATCCGGGTTGGTCAATCCAAATTCGTCACGGTCCAGATCGATGAAGACTCGAACGAGCGCATCATGAACTGCATCCAAACCCTGAGCGAGCTTGAGACGCAGCCTGCTGTTCAGGAGATCTTCTTAACAGATACCAAGGCTGCGTTCTCCAAGATGCTTGGTGCTCAAGAGGTTCGTCGCTCTGTCTACTGTTACTAGTGGAGGACTAACCTTGATCCTCCGTTCCGTAGAAGAGGGCGGCGGAGAAAAAGGAACAGGAGACCACGAAGGTTGTTGTCGTCCAGGTCGACGATCTCCTGAACTTCCGCCAATTCTCGAAAAAGACCGCAGACGAAGCCATTGATGTAGGTTTTCTAAAGTGCTATGTTCGAATATAACCTTTCTAAACATTTCTTCTCATTAGTACGATGAAGACCTTGGCCGGGCGACTGGAGCTGGCGATCAACAGGATGACTTCATGTCCAACCTTAGCCGTATCTCCCAACTTACAGGTAATGCCAGTATTACTTTGAAAGTGCTTTCTCTGAAGATGCATAACTAGGCTTCTCGGATCCCATATACGCCGAGGCATACGTCAAGATGCACGGCTTTGATATCCTCCTTGGTTCGACTTCCGCACATTCCTGGTGCAACCTCGTTCTAACCTACCTTTCAACCACCGCGCAGATGTCCTCCTTGTCAACCAGACCCCCAACACACTCCAGAACCTCTGCCTGGATTTTGCGACGTTGGGTGACCTCAAGATCGTCGAACGGCCGTCAGTTTACACTATCGCCCCTCATGGCTTCCAGAGCATCAAGGCGACTATCAAGGTGTCGTCGACGGAGACGGGCGTCATCTTTGGAAGCATCCTCTGGGAGGGCCCGAACATGGCTGAAGCGTGCGTCGTCTTAAACGACATACATATCGACATTATGGACTACATCAAGCCGGCGTACTGCAATGAGGCACAGGTGTGTTCTGCGTCGTCCGCTCCCAGGATGTGGGCTGGTAGCTGATTTGCGTTTCAGTTCCGCAGCATGTGGACCGAGTTCGAGTGGGAGAATAGGGTCAACGTGAATAACCCCTCGACGTAAGTCTCTTATGTTCCTGACCTATTTGTTGAATATGGCCTAATTCTACTCGATAGTGATGACCCCCGCGAATATCTCAAGTACGTGATGAAGGCCACCAACATGTCATGTCTCACACCAGAAGGCGCGACCTCCGGCGACTGCGACTTCCTCTCGGCGAACATGTATGCCCGAAGTCTGTTCGGTGAGTACATGCCTCTCTGATATCCTTTCGGTTGCTGATACACGAACTTCCAGGCGAGGACGCGTTGGCCAACCTCAGCATTGAACGGACGGAAGCGGGCACGATTACAGGCCACGTCCGTATTCGCAGCAAGACGCAGGGTATCGCGCTGTCCTTGGGTGATAGAATTACCATGGGTATGTTGGTCTACTTTATCCTTGACCCTCTGCGTTCAATTTCTGACACGCCCTTGTGTTCTGGTTTCGTGTAGCACAAAAAGATAGTACTAAACCCGTCACTGTATAATCGCACTTTCTTCGTTTATTCTTGTGGTTATTAGACCTTCCTGATTGATACCTTACGCCGAACGACCTTCGTGATGATGAACGAAAGCTCAGCTCACTGTCTGCGTATACCAAGTATATATAATCCAACCGTGCACCTATAAGTATGCAGCCAAAATGTACAACTGACATATATGCATATAATGAGCGTTCCAAGACGCCAGGTCGCCTCATACGGTCGAGGGCATTTGCGTTCGCAATCCCATCGTTTACGTCCCAAAAATCTCGGAACCAAATGTTTCATGTTGCATGTCGTTGGTTGCAATTGCTGTGTCTGCTCCGGTGAGGTAATGATTATTTGCGGTTATCGGGGAGGTTATGTTGGAACACCAAGCGTAGCTCTCTGATTAAACAAGAAAAGGATTGTAAGAACATGAAATGATTACGAGGCAGATATAAATGCACCAGCTGAATATATGTCTGTCGCTCTGCTGGAGGCAGCGCATGGATTTGGTCTGGTGACATCGTGATCACACGCATGATCAACGCCTAAAGCCACAGAAACATCAGCTCAAGAAAAAAGAATTCGATGTAGCCATGCGCACCTTCTGCTCTTCCGGTATCGCCGCAAGCGTGTTGGCCACACTAGGATTGTGTGAGGGCGGTGCAGGTGCAGGTGCGCCATAGCCAGGGTAGGCATTGTATGAGGGTTGAGGTTGGTTGTATCCGTACCCTGGCGGGTATTGCGGTTGTGCCTGTCCATATGCATGAGCCTGTGGCTGTTGGGGTCCACCGTGACCATTCGAATATGGGTAAGGCTGGGACTGCGGCGTCGCCGTGCGATAAGGCTGTGCCGGGGGTTGTAGATGAGGGGGTAATACCGGTGCTGGAGTCGAAGACGCTGAAGTTGCAGTTGGAGTGGGTTTGGAGCTGCCAAACTCCGCGAGGGTTTTCTGTATGGATTGTTTATGTCACAGATTATTTGAGGTCGGATAGAATTTACCTGGAATACGTCGAAGTTTACCGCGTTCATGGTGACCATTAGGGTCATTAGCGCGTATGCAATCTGAGGTTGGCCATTGAGAATTGATCGGGCTGCTGTTGGTGTAGTTTTCTAGGATTTATATAAGAACTGTAGATAGAAATATATCACCCTACTCACTTTGAGCTGCAGCAGGAGTTCTAGCAGTTGCTCTGCAGCGAAGCTCTGGTTAGACATTAACGGTTATGTATATGGCAGTAAAGGATAGAGAGGACGGCTTCAGAAACTAATACCATCAAATAACCCGTCAGAAGTGAGCGCGTCTGTTGTATCTTGATTCTTGACCACTATCATCATCCATACAAGCTCGACGATCCATCTCATCTCTGAAAAATCCCTACGGAAAATTCGACATAATTTCTGCTAGTCGATGTCTGAAATGAACATCAGCTGTGAGTTTGTCTTGCAGAAGACTAGAAGTTTGAACGGATCTCGGGCAGCCTCCTACATCAGCGGGCCGCTTGACCCACATAAGTTGCAAGAGATACATGGAGCTTGATATCGAACTATCACTATGACGCACGCACTAGAGAACCCTTCCCGCACTGGTTGGCAGCTCGACCGAGAGTGATCCTCTTCCAACTTCTTGATGTGGCCAGAGTATTCCCTCGCCTGGACATCGTTCTACCTTTCCTATCCTCTAATTCTTGGGGTGCGATCGCACCAACGAGACACATGTTTTTATGCTACTCGAACATACCTCAGCTTCTCTTCTATGCACTTCTCCAACGTGTCGTGTGGCTAAAAATCCCTAATCTTGGCAAGTGCGCGACACCCGTGAAATATTGAGATATCAGTTCAATTTTGATGCATTTCTTCTCGCCAGATGGAAAACGAGCCGGATTCAACAAACATCGTGTTCTACCGCCCAAAGTGAACCTCTCGGCGGCGCATTCAATGAGAGGAACCAGCAGATGGCCGAGGTTCACCATGCATATCCCGTCCGGCTGCGATGTCAGAAAGGTTATCGATTGCGATTGAGACGCCTCTCGGCAGAAACTCGGACATATCTCTGCATCCGAGCTGGTACATAAGTCTTCGCCTGGTGGATCCATACCACAGAAGTCCCAACGTTCTCGAGATCCCCATCCATCTCGTCACCTCTGAATACTTGCATCGTCACCGTAGCTCATCGATAGATAGCATATCGCGATGTCCGACACCCAGCTCGAGTTCCACCCCAAGAATATGCCCTTTCGTCGGCTCGGTTCGAGTGGTCTGCGTGTACCGCTCTTCTCTCTCGGAGGATGTGCGTATGCTATACTTTGGCTCCTACTCGCCTCGTTCCACTAGATAACGATCGGAGCTGATCCGGGCTATTATAGGGCTGACCCTTGGAGGTACGGTCAAGGGCGATCCAGTCAAGGTGCGCCGCTGCGCGATCCTCTAGCTGATATATCATATCATATCGCTGATCTAATCTTTTTTTGCTTTGGTTGCGTCGGCGTCTTCCAGGACATCATCAAGACCGCGTTCGAGAATGGCATCAACATGTTCGATACGGCTGAGGAGTACTCCCGCGGCCAGTCCGAAGTCGAAATGTAAGTAGCCTTGAACTTTCCGATTCATTTTTAATGTAAATCCGATGCGGTCATACTTACTGGCAACGATTTTGATAGGGGTCGCGTTATCAAGGAACTCGGTCTGCGCCGCACGGATCTCGTGATTACGACCAAACTGTTCTGGGGGCGCAAGCGGGAGACCGACCCGAACGACACCGGACTTTCGCGCAAGCAGTGAGTCGGGTGGAGCATCCTATCCTATGTTATTGTGTTTACTAATTTGATCTTCCTCATTTAAGTATAATTGAAGGTGCCCAGGCTAGTCTTGCACGCCTCCAGCTCGACTATGTCGACGTCATCTTCGCGCACCGTCCCGATTTTACAGGTACGGACCTTTTTTTTGTACTTGGTGTGCCTTCATTGCCAATCACGTTTTCCTACAGTCCCGATGGAGGAAATCGTAAGGGCTTTCAACTACGTCATCGAAAAGGGATGGGTAAGTGTTATATTACTTCGGTCTTTATGATTTTCGCATCTAAAACTTTTTATCGTAGGCTTTCTACTGGGCCACCTCGGAGTGGAGCGCACGCGAAATCGAAGAAGCCCATCGTAAGTGCTCAAATTATCTGGTCCAGTTTGGAATTTAAGTATCTTGTAACAGACGTTGCAAACCGACTCCATCTCATTGCCCCCATCGCTGAGCAATGCCTTCACAAGCAAGTTATTTTACTGGTTCCTCTAAGGAATTATTATTTACATCATTCAAACCAATTGTCAGCATGTTCCATCGCGAGCGCCCCGAGAAAGAATACGCGTGCGTTTTTTTTACAAGCTTTGCCATTCCATTTTGTTAATTTCAGACAACCAAAAGTCCCTTATATAAGAAGTATGAACTCGGAACAACTGTCTTCTCCGCCCTCGCAGGCGGCCTGTTAACTGGCAAAGTCGGTCTACTTTCTTCCTCCCAAATGCAGGAAGCCAACGATATTAAATAAATTTTGATACAGTACAATGACGGTATCCCTCAGAACAGCCGCCTCGACACCCTTGCCTCGACATTCCAGAGCACTGTGGACAGCCTCCAGAAGCCCGAGGGCCAAGAAAAGATCCGCAAAGTACGCGAGCTTACCAAGATCGCCGAGGGTATGTCAATGTTCTCTATTCTCCGTTCTTTGGCCTTGGCCTTTCATGAAGTTGAAACCTTATTGCGCCTTCTGCCAGAATTGGGAACGAATGTCACGGCGCTGTCGCTGGCCTGGGTCGCGCGCAACCCCAACACGTCCACTGTCATTCTTGGCGCTTCTTCTCCACAGCAGATTGTCGACAACCTCAAGGCTATTGATGTCGTCGGCAAGCTAACCCCAGAAATTCTAGAGAGGATTGATGCGATACTGGACAACACCCCGGCGCCCCCTGTATGTTTTTTGTGTCTCTTTCAATTGCTTAGGTTAACATATGCGAATTGCCGCTTACAGAACAATTACGGAAGATTGCCTTTGGACAGGTTTGGACGCTTGTAAGATGTACCGAACTTTGATTATTTGTATGTAAGATGCTGCAATGTATAACAGAAGTGTTTAAAGTTTGAACCAGAGATAAATCAAGACAAATGAACGTTCAACAACATAGTTATCTACCCACACCCAACGTTCAAGACAGGAGCATCGTGCCTCACCAGGAAATGCCCACCAATGGCTTGCTTTCATCTTAAAAATTGGATGGCTTGATCACGGAACGGACGTGTCCGTCTCTTCACTTTTGGCACATGGTTAGGCCTTGAGGCCTTGAGGCCTGAGGCTTTGAATAGCCCGCCTAGAACTTTGTGAATGTCGAGTGTCTAGACGGCTCACTTGACTTGATGTACACAACAAATCACCGACGGGGATGGAATAGAGACAACATTGAAAGTCTTTGTCTATTCATGTCCAAGGCTATCTAGTATCCACGCGTCAAACAACTCCGGTGCGTGCGTCACGTATGTACCTATGTACATTCCGCATAATTGCTCTCGCGCCTTAAGCCCAGCGGCTACCACCGCCACTGTCCCCGCTGTGACGAGCACAGTAGTGCCTGTGACGACTCTATGACCGAAATGGGGACCGACGATCTCTTGCCTCGCAAAGAAGTCCGCGAGTATACACAGGTCTTCTGTGGCGTATGAGTATCTATATTTGTGATAAGAATGTCACGGAATCACGAGAAGTTAGAACTGGTCCCAGCGTCTCCGAGAGCCCCTGGTAATGGTGCATATCACATCTATGTGGGTGCGTACATTGTAGATAACCAATCTCCCACTGCTGATAGTTAGGCGTGGCAAGATCGTCAGTGGGTCCTCGCACACACAGGGTATTACGGATGTCTCGCAGATGTTGAGATCACATTGTCATCGTCGATTGAGGCTAACGCGGAAGCGCACATTCACTCGCTCTCGTCACTGGGCCTAGCACGACGGGACGGAGACACTGACAGCGAAGGCATGGTCGACATGTGCGTGTGCATGTGCGTGCACGGAAGCCGGCTAGTGGGACATGGGCGGCGCGTGCACAGGGCGAGTGGGTCTCTGTTTTCCTGCATCATGTTCATTTTTCCTGTATCAAAACATTCGCCATCAAGGAAGAGGGCCCAGCAAGGAAGGTGCCCCCCGGAGAGGACTTGCCAGATAAGCGTGCGGGGTAAATAGGTGATCTTAGCATCTGGCCAGAACAAAAGATCTGGGGAAATGTGGTTTGGAACGAAAGTGATCGAGGGTTGGTTTGGCTTGAGTCGTGCAGGATTTGGGGGGAAAACAATATGCCATCGGCGTGATTCTGTTCTGGTTCGGATACCTATGTCAGATTGACGCGTGAGTGAATGTATTCCATGTATTTTCGAAGGCCTGGTTGCGCCTGCATGCCGATCTCCCATCAGAGAGCATCAGAGAAAGAGGATAGGCTGGCGTAGCCGAGCGTCTTCGCATCGAGCAAACAAACAAGTGCAGGGGGGCACGAGCTCTGGATGGCCAGTACACAATGATCAATTAGTAGCGATCCCCATTGAAAGAAAATCGTGAAGAAAAAAAATATCAGCACTGGCAAACGACGGAGTAATGCGGCCATGCCCGACGGTTTCCAGAGCGTCTGTCGCGTGCGGCGGATGAAATCATCCAAAAGAATTTGATGGCAAGACAAGCGATGCAATATTGCTACGGGGTAGCCTTCGATGAGTGACGGGAAAGGGCGGTAATGAGGAATATCAGAAAATTAGCACGCGAACATTTCGAGAATTAAGCCAAGATGTCAGAGGGCCCGAGCTTGGGGGTCGTCATTTCTGAAAGTTAACGTTAAGTTTCTTCGCAGTTCTCGAGGAACCTAGGTCTGATAGATGGGTACTGTCCATGGAATGATGGATGTACGACATATGCCTGGGTATGATTTTCCCTATCCTCCGATGGAATGTCTGGACTGCGTTACGAGATTTACTCTCTTCTCAGCCGAAACTTTACTTCTGAAAAGTGATTGGAAGTGTACCAGTCAACATGAAAGACGTGCCTGTCCGAAAGGTCTTCCGCGATTACGATACTTCTTATCAACCCGAACCAGGAGAATAACAGGTGGCATTAAAAATAATAAAAGATAGCATCCTTCGCAACCTATCATCAGTCCACAGTGACTCCCCTGGCGCGTAAATCATTTTTGGCCTGGGTTATTTCCTAGTATGGGGTAAAAGAGCCAAGTTAGCGTGTGTGATACAGGAACGAGGAACGAAGTAAGTAGCATTCAGTTATCTTTGAAACTGCAGCTAGATCATAGGCCACGGTGTAAAGATAACCGAGGCGCGGAAATGAACTGGTGAAAGTGGGGGCCAAAAAAAAAACTCCAGCAGCCTTACGAGATACACGAGAAACAGAAGGCGCAAGGAAAGTTAAAACGGGATGTCAGGAAGACTCACTCCAAGTAGCTCGGTATATGCTTCGGGGCAATCTCTGAATGTGAATAGCCCCCATCCAAGTGACCAAAGAGAGTATGATCCGAACGAGACTAAAATCCACCACGGAAGCTAGGAAAGAGATAACACCACGAACACGAATGATTAGCGTACGGCAGGGTAGACGGATCGGAGTGACACGCACTACTGGCAGAATTTCCTGGACTACATCATCATCAACCAATGGTACCGCGAATATTTGGAAGAATGCGAGCAGGTAAAGGGCTGTAAAGAATGTGGCAATCATGCCTAGTCGGCTGGCGCGAGTCATGGTGGGTTTTGGTAGGTTTCAGATAGCAGTCCAGCTGTTAGGGCGTCTAGAAGTAGGTACTTGAAGAGATGTGGGGCACAGCGGGCAGATTGGCCGTAGCGGAACGCGGTGAAGGCTTGTTTTCGCCACGTCACACATTGCGTCACACCTGACTAACTTAGTTCTACCTAGTACGGTTTCCGTCAAGAAAACTTCAAGAAAATTCACTGGATGGCCTTAAATAATACGAAAATCCAATATTCAGAGGGTATAGGGACGTGTTTCTACGATGAATTAAAAGCTGAATACATGAAATCCGGATTGAACAGCATGTACATGATATCCAAGCCCAAAAACCAATTACAACCAACATTTCCTTGGAAAAAGATGGTTCGAAAATGTAATGGAATGGTAGTAGTAGCGGTATGATGGAGAGGTATCAAAATTACGCGGCGAGGAGCGTCACAAGCTTTCCCGACTTGAAGGACGCCTGAACATCGTCGTTGCCTAACATTATCAACAAGATTAAATAGTTAGGTAGAAAAAAGTGAAGATTGATGCGCACCTCCAACATGGTTTCCACCTATCAGTATTATTAAGAAGGTTTTAAGTAAAGGAAATAACGCAATGGAGACGAAATGTGACGCACCAACATAGATGTTAGGAACAGTACGTTGCTTCGACTTCGCGAGTAAATATTCCTGAATGGCAGATCCGTCGTCTCTCTCATCAAGTCTATGATTACATGTGGATTAGATGACGAAAACAAATTTCCCGAGTAGTTTTGCGCTCACTCGTAGACTTTCGCCTCAACATCAGGGAACTCTTTGGCAAAGAGGGACTTCGCCTTCTTGCAGTATGGACACCAGCTCTTGGAGAAGATGACAACCTTATTCTCCTGGATGGCAGCCTGTAAGAATGATGCACTGATCAGTTCCTTTCCAGAAGCAAACAATCAGACTGTAACGCACGTCGACAAACTCCTGGACGGGGGACATTTTTAGGGATTGACTGCGGTAGTGGAAAAGTGATGCAAAAAGACCTGCAGAGAGGGTGCGTTGAGGAGGGCTTCTGAAGGAGAGGCGGTTATAAAGTCGGGGGAACATGAGTTTACTCAGCCGAAAGTGGGTCACCAGACCTGGCGTCATGCATCACGTGATTATGTCAGCATCCACCAGTTCGGCGTTTTGCGTGGAGCACTAAATCGACGAAATTTAACGATGTCCTCTTTGACAGAATATTCTACTCGACTTAGCACGTCTCAAGGGGTTTTTGAGTTTATATCCTCATCCTTTATTTGTACTCGTCACTATACATGATCATTGATCATTGACTGCGTGCGCACTACGGATGCTTTATCACAGATCGGCCCCTCTTACCCTTTTGGACCTGGACCAAAAGCAGCTTGACCTGTCCAACGCCTGGCCATGGATTTTAGAGCTCGAGGTTGTATATAAATCTGGTGCTATCTTTTTCTCAAAAAAAAATCTCTGGCCAGCCTTGATACTCCCGATGTGCTGCTCTGAATAGTTGCTCCGGGTTCGGTGAGCTTGATGAGGCTTGATGACCTGCCACCACCCGCGATGCGCGTCATATGACGATCGCAGGAATTCACTGTCCCTTTCTCTGGTTTCTCTGAGTTTATTGGCCGTTAGGCGTACCTTTGTGCCTCCAACTGCGCAATCGGCAGCGTCTCCCGCGACAGTTCATTCTGTGGTCTGTCCTCTAATTCCTCCGCGAACGATTCCTCCACCTTGCCTCCACTCGCACAGCCTTGGGCTAGAACATCATTCTAAGCCTCAATAATAGCTGAAAGAAGGTATGTATCTATCTTCGTAAATTACTTATGATGGATGGCGTATTCAACGATTTTTTTTTGACTTGTGGTCCATCTATTTCTGGCGCAACAATTTCTGGCACACCATCTTGTATGTCCTCGCTTGCTACTTGTTTTAAAAAAAGCTTATTCTCCTTATGGCCCAGTAACAGATTGTATCATATAACAACGTGCGACCCGCCTCGAGGGGACAGCCCATCTTTCTCAATTCATTCAGTAGACTGGTGATCAATTCTCACACCGATAAGACTCTGTCTTCTGCGGGCGGGACTTGACCAGCGTCGCCATTTGAGCAACAGGTCCCAGATCTCGAGCCCTTGCCAACTCGAACGAGCTGCCACAAACCAGCCTACTACGGAGAAGATTCTTTTTTACTCGCCCTAACCCCCAGTTCGACAGCAAACTAATATCATCGAAAGTGACGTGAATTTTTAATATCGATATACTCGTGACTACGCCAGCACTAGGCATGCTCCCCATCTATACAGTCGCAAGCACAACACCCGGTACGGGGTGGAGCCAGTGCAGCTTCGAAGCTCCATTGAATATCCTTCCCTGGGAATCCTTGTCTCGTGCTGGCCTGGCGCTGAGTGTCGTAACATTTGGCCCACTCGTCTGGCCCCACTCATCTGGCCACAAACTCCTTCCAACCACACTCCGACTCGTATCTCGTCAAAGTCAGCTACCTGAGATATATTTGGACTCTCTTGCCGCATTGCTCTGCTCTACCCCACGCCGTAGTCCCATGTCCCGCCTGACGAGTAGCTGTGAAGACCTGGATCACTGGAACGTTCATATATATGAAAGAATCTCCAAGCGGCTTGGACTCCTCTCTGTCTGGTTGGGCAGCCGAGCCGCAAGGACGAACAGAGCGCAGGAGCGACACGAGAAAACAGCCCCGGCATCCAGCGCAAGTCGTGAACGTTCGTTTGAACTTCGAACTCCGGTGTCATTATTAATTAACCTAGGTGCCACAACGCAAAAAAAAACAGCTTGCGTACGTGCGGGGCGACCCTGCGAACCTTACGCCCCTGCGTCCTGCCAGGTTTTTTCACACCACACATCAAGCCCAGTCCGCATCGAGGGTAGCCGTTGACAACATATACATTACATTGCGCCGCTCGGAATATTTTCGGAGTGCAAACGCGAGGAATGATGCCTGATTCCGATTCGTGCTTGAGCTCACTCGCCCGCCGCAGATGGCGGGACCTTAAATCCGTGAGAGATGGGAAGGTTTGTTTAGTGGTTGGGGGCCCCGACGGCGACTTTCATCAGTGGACCTGGCGACGAACACGGAGCCGCTGCGAATATTGCTGCTTATTTTACAAATTTCAAATTGAACCAATCACCGACTCGGCCTCCCTCGAGCGACTGTGATTTCCCGAGATTTCCCGCCGCGCTGTGGACTAGAATAAATTATCGCTGATATTTTTTCTTCCCATCCGGACCTTCTAACTTCCAGCAAGTTTGTGGCTCAGGACAGGAACCTACCGTACCACATTGCCCTGACGGTATTCCGAATAAAGACTCAAGAGCTTCACGTCGGGGCGCGAAGGAGCGCAATCTGGCGCGATATTCCGGTTCCCCTGACGTTACTTTGTTTATCTCGATGCTCACCATCCTGAGGTCTGAGTAATGCTATGTAAGCCTGCTTATGTCCTGGCTCCATAAAAATTTATTGAGGGATCGCGTCTATGCTTGCCGCGGACACAGTGGATGACTTCCCGTAAGGATTTAGAGACATCTAGCGACGTCTGAAGTTCTCTAGATTTTTTCAGATTTTTGACAGCCGAGGGTAGCCGAGGTTTAGCGACGATTTGGCAATTTCCCCCCCTCGCCAGATTTCTCTAGATTTTTGACTTCAGACACGGCGACCGTCCTGGCAACAGGTTTACAAAAAATTTCTTTGACCACTCATGACTGTATTCACCACAGGATTGGAGATTATGCATTTCTTGTGTTACAACCAACATGAGGAGTACATTATATTGTTGAATTGACAGAAAAAACGGGGGCGAAGAAAGGGATAAGATAGTCTGCAGTAGTCTGAAGTAGTCTGAAGCAGTCTGGAGAGCATTGTTTGCGGGAGCGGTAAATTTACTAAATTCAAACTCCGATCTGAATGATTTTTGCTTCAGATGTCGCTAGATTTCTCTAAATCCTTACGGGAAGTCATCCAGTACTCCTCGAAATTAATTTTCGCCTTCTGCGTTCACGAACGTTCTCGTATAGATTTTATCGCGCTTCAATCATAATCTGTCGGTTTCACTTTGCGAGGAGCTCGCTTAGGCTCGCTTCCATCTAGGTTGCGATTGTGGCGAAAAATTTCTCTTGGTGCCACTTATCGATGATTGATATGAACCCCCCCTTGAGCTAGCTCACGATCCGGGATATGCATCTACATTTCGCATATGCATGTATTTCGGGTACGCAAGTATCTCCGCACCGTCATCCCTGCAAAATTTCCATCCCACTACAGTCAACTCTGTCTTAACCCATACGGGTCGGTGGAAGCCCGAATTTATGGGTTATTGCAGAGTATGGGGTAGGGCAGAGTCGTTACATGGTCACGTGACTCTGTAAAGGTAGGTTTATATAGTGAACTTGGACTTATATACATGATTTTCTATTATCTGGGAGTCTCGAGGATGAAATTATTGAGTGATAAAAGTAGCTTGAAGAGAGAGACAGTTATTTGATGTCGGGGAATGACCTACATGAAAAATGTTCTGCTACTATATATTTCTCGATCAACCTCAGCATCCTCGTCAACTAAATTGTAGCCATTACCCAGCCAGCGCTTGTCTTGATCTAAAATGCACTTTCTCCTTGATAGGCAATTGAGAAGGCTATCCTTTCATGCTTTTATTTGCCCTTTGACCCGCCTTGAGTCTCGTGTCGAGAGGTTTTCCGTGCGGTCACATCGTCGCATCGGAGTTCGCTGACTATAATTGTGTGCTTTGGGATTGGATTAAATAGGATTAACTACAAAAATGGAAGCATTTGTGTCATAAAAGTGTCATAAATTAATGATG
>JABCKI010005921.1:0-25296 GCA_018282025.1 Sphagnurus paluster
GTGCAACCTTTCTAAAAGATGGTGCTGACCAATGCTGACACTATTTATTAGCTCATCAAGTTTCCCACGTTGAGCTCTTTTAGTATATAGATTGGAAACTAGGTTCGAGATATACCTATAAATGGTTTGCATTACCCATCTACAATGCGCAAACACCTACGCAATGTGTAATCTAGTAAGTTGCGTCATCGGCGACAGAAAACGCGCCAAATGTCAATCCACTGTATATATGTTCAAACCAGGGTCGGTCTCCTTCCCTATATCTATTTTCTACCATCTCACAACATGTACTTCTGGCTGCTGGTGCTGGCCGAAATAGCTACCATCATCGCTGCAAGCCAGACACCTCTGCTCGCTCCCCATCAAGCCGAAGGCTTGGACCACTATGCGTTCAAATGGCCAATTAAGAAGGTGGCCATCATCGGCGCTGGTCCTAGGTCAGAATTTCTCGATTGCTTTTAGCTTCTCCTTAATCAACATGCTCCAGTGGCCTCATAAACTACCGCGAATTCACACACGCAGGCTTCGATGTACGTGTCTTCGAACGAGACACATTGCCCGGCGGCAACTGGCATTACTCGGAGGAGGCACCCAATAATACACCTATACCCAATGCCCACATATCTGTAGGAGACTACATCCCTTCATTACCACCCAAAGGTGTAGAACTGCCATGCGAGGAGGTGTACGAGGGTCCAGATGTAAGTGAGGTGTTGCTAGAGCATCGTGGACCGAAACCAATCTGGGAGACCCTACACTCGAATGCTCCTGCTGTGCGTATCAACCTCACTCCTTTCTAGCTTCCGAAGCTAATTTTTTGCCTTGAAGCCCATTCAGCAGGCATGTGCTATGAATGGTATTCAGCGATATTACACGACATCACTTACATCCCTACGTTGATAGATAACTGAATTTCCATGGCCAAAGGGAACTAGTTGGGGTATGATCTATTCATATGTACAAATAACTGTTTTTGACCGGTATCTCATCAGAGCTCCCACACGCCAAGATCGCGCGGTACATCCGCGCCTTCGCATCTTACCACGGCGTTAATAGCAACGATGAGAACCCGCGCATATCTTACAATACTCGCGTAGAGCGTGTTGAGAAGCACTTCTCTCCCTTGGGCGAAGAGGCCGGGTGGACGCTCACCCTCAAGACGCTCACTCGTACAGGTCCCCACTCTGTCAAGGCAACCTGGAGGACCGAGGTGCCTACTTGAATCCTCTCATATTTTTTGACTCCACATATATCTGACTCATAAAATCTACAGAACTTCGATGCGGTTGTCATCGCATCGGGACGATATAACGCGCCGAACATCCCCAACATCAAGGGCCTCAAAGAATGGGCGAACGTGTTTCCGAAACGTATTATACATTCGAGACAGTACAGGCGGCCCCAATCATTTGCCAACCAGACAGTTCTTATTGTTGGTGCTGCGGTGAGTGTCCTAAGTTTATCTTGCATATATCATAAGTCTGACTATTGGTTGATAGACTAGCGGTGGAGAGATTGCACGGGATCTGAACCCCCACGTAAAGAAAATCTATCAGTCTATCCGGGTGCGTATAGTCCTCAGATATTCCTGGCTTATCCCAATTTAATTTGGTTTTACCCAGCCCGATAATGGTTTGCAATTCCGTTCATTGGATTCACGCCACTATTAACGCCACAGTTACTAGTGACCAAGCCCCACTTTCGGCTTGACTTCTTCCTCCGTCGGATCCCCGCGAATATCAGTATAGTACCCGAAATCAAGCAATTCCACGCACCTGGAAAGAGTATCCACTCTAGCGGCATTGAGCTCGCCAACGGTACTGTGAGTTCATCGCCTGGTTTTCGTATCATCCATGGCCAATATCCCTCCAAAAATGCAGATACTCGATGGCATCGATACAATCATATTTGCAACAGGCTTCAGGTATACTTTCCCGTTCCTTCCACAGGTGCACAACACATCCATCACATCCGAAGATGATGGAGAAGAGGATCAAAACGAACCCCGCCCCATCGTCACCGACGGGACACACCTGCGATCGCTTTATCTAGATATTTTTTACATCGAGGAACCCACACTCGGTTTTGTTGACAGCGAGTCATTTCCTCTCCTCCGATAATCCTCTCGCTGACACACTGGTATAGTGAATGTAGGGATGCAGTCCTTCACATATGCCGAATACATCGGTGTCGCACTGAGTAAAGTCTGGGCCGGTACCGCACATCTCCCAACCACACGTGAAATGTGGCGGCGTCAGCGAGAACGCGTCGCTGAGCTAGGAGGGTACGGGCCGCATTTCCAATTCTTGGGGAGCGAGCGAACCGATCGTTAGCAGATTTTAATTTACTCCATGTTTCGAACTGATGGATAGTGGGATAGGTAACATACGGTACTTCTTAGGGTGGCTGAACGGTGCAGCTGTGCGATATGGTGGACGGCAGGTATGTTTGCATCTTTCTCCTCCTCGGTTCTACGATGGCTGAGATTGAGGCTTTCATAGCTCGACGGCATTGATCCAGGGTTAGTCCTCAGTATATATATTTCGCCTAGGACTTTAAAAATGACATTTATACTTGAAGGAATGCGCAAATTAATACTATATGGGGCCAGGCTAGGTTTGGCATTGACGTTTTCTTGGGTATCCCACAGAATCTGTCTGCAGTAGATTTCACCGACTTGGGAACCTCTCAGGGCAAGCCGGGTCGCACATTCACTGAAAGGGAACTTGTTGAGTTATATGGTGATTTATGGTAGCAAATGGTTTCGATCAATAGTTAGAACGTTGCAGTCTTTCAAATAACCCTCGCAACACATGCGCACGTTTAGGTCTTGGGATTTAATATTACTGGCCATATGCGGGCCCGTTACCCAGTCCTTACAGTGACAAAACCTTCTATCAAGGGGATCGGTCACCGACGGTCTAGGGAAATGAACTGCAATTTGCAAAACTTGGGCGTCTTTGAGAAAGGGCTAGACTGACTGGGGATATCGATTGTCATATATACGTGAATGTGTATGTGCGTATGAGATCCAAAGAGCGTAGACCAAACGATGTGCTTGCGTAAGAATGAAGTATATGTGAGTGGATGATAGACGTAATAAAAAGACCTGAATAAAACTGAACCAGGACACGAGGATAGGGTAGATACATGTGATAGAGATAGAGATAGCCGCTCTGTCGATGCAAGTGCAAGATAGCTGGGATATAGGATGGGTTGAACTTAATCTGGTATGGTGGTGTGCCAACAAGCGAGACAACTCAAAAAATAAATGAGGGAGGGAAGGCATATAAGCCCAATAGTTGTAATGTACTTGGGTTGTTCGGTCCTGCTGAACTGGGGTATGTTTTTGGATGTGAGCTAGGTGAGGAGTGCAATGACAAATCAAGGCTCATGCATAGGATGCTGGGTGCTCGATGATCCAGCCGCCATCTACATCAGCAGCCAGTAGTACGCTTCGTGTCCAATCTTCCGAATGATCATCATCTAATAAGCCGAGATGATTTGACGATGTGGTACTTGATGCCGAGAACCCTCTCGACCGTAACGTCGGTTTGGGGCGCAGATGCGAAACAGAGACAGTGACGTGTTCTTCCGGTGTGGCAACGGATGAAAGCGACGTCAAGGCTGGTGAGGGGGACGGGGAACGGTTGTAGCGATCAGCAATAGGGGTGCCACCTAATAGTACCTGGGGCGGTGATTCCTTGGGTGCAGATGTGGGGGGAGTAGGCAGCGGTCGAGGTCCCTTAGGGGCACGATCCTCAACCTTGTCTACAGGAGCTGCTGGCGTCTCGAGCTCCTCCACGCCGAGCCCCATACCAAATCGAAGAGAGGAATTCTCGATAGGTGTATCCAGCTTAGGCGGAAGAGTGAATGTGCTTGACTGTGGTGCAGTGACGGCGGACAACGGAGTCGAAACCGAAGAATCACTGGCCGATCGTGAGGCTTGCAGATAAGGGCTCGAGATAGGCTTGAGCGATGCCGAAGGTGCCCTTGGAGATGAAGAGAGCGAAGATGTGGACTTTTTCGAGAACAGCAGGTGCAACGATGGTTTCTTGAGCCTCTTCGCTCGGTTTGCTAAGGAAGTGGGTGAATCGGGCACGCCAACAGACCCTATGAGAGGAGAGAGATTGAGATTTGGGAGTGACAAGAGAGGGATCGAGCGTCGTCGTTCGGCTTTGGCAGGCGACGGGGGAGCGTTGGCAGACCCTGCGACAGGGAACTGGATAGGCTCACTGATAGCAATGGAGCTGCTGCTGATAGGCTTCCGAGGCACGGATGGCAATCCCATGGGCGACGGCTCCGCAATGACAGGTCCAGAGATTCCCTGACGAGGGCTTTTCGTGCCGTCTTCCATCGGTAGGTGAGGTAATGAGGGATGGTGCGCGGAGGTTGCAGGTGTATTCAGCGACTCTGCTGAAGAGGTGAGGAGCGGCGGAGAAAATGAATGCGAATGGATGTCCGAGTAGTTTCGCGAGGGATTATCTTGGTCCTCCGAAGTCGAAAGGTAGGACGATCCGTCATCCATAACCGAAGACGTCGCAACCGAGCCCGAGCGAGCATGTCTACGGTCACTCGCAGGTGGGGACATCGATGAACAGTCATCTCGAGCATCTAAGTATGTCGACACGACTGCACCTCTATCATCTTCAATTGATGCCTGGTAATCCAACGACCTGGGCACATCTTCCGATGTACGCCCCACGCTTTCGCTGAGCATGCTCTCGCGCTCCGCATCTTTCATTCCCACATCGGTCGGAACATCCTCCACTTCGCTGGGGGAGTTTCGGATATCCAGCACCTCTTCCTCTAATGTCTGCTCTGGAATCTCCCAGATCCCCTCTGCCTCACACAGTAGACGCAGTAACGGAGGGCTCATGTTCAGACTCGGGCAAAACACGAGCAACAAGTTACTCAGCGGCATCTTTGTCGCGGTGCTCTCCTGTGCTGTTGCACGGATGAGCTCTGATACGGTGCGGATCAGGTCTCGATTCTCATCAGGCAGCTGAGAGAGCAGCGCCTGGAAGGTGTTTAGCAGTGTCTTCGAAGGTGGCGGGAGACGATCCATTTTGGGCATCGCCAGCGTTGAGAGGGAGGGAGGTTTGTACAGGGTAGGCATGCTACTAATACGGGGATTCGAGGGGAGTCCAGGCCCGCGCGAGTTGCTGCGTGGGCGGAAGTAGGCTCCATGTTCAGCGTCCTTGCTCGAGTTTGATGCGCTTTCTTTTGTCATGGCGGCGTCAAAGTGTGGTAGCAGAGCGTTTGTCAGAATAGGCTCAGGGACTGGGATTGCACGTCAGGCGTCGAGGAACGTAGACGACAAAAACTGCAGCTTACGTTCGCGGAGGAAGGCCTTGAAGACTGAAGCGACAGCATGGGGGTCAAGGTCTCCTGGCGAAGCTTCCGTCATATCAAAGTCAGCACCTGCGGGAAGGAGATGTTAACGAAATATATTATGCAAAACCGGAAAGATTGGTCTTACCACTGTCAAACTCGGAGCGCAATTTCGATACATGAAACGGACGCCCGGGTACTCTGAGCACGACATCAGTATTTGGTAAATTGTAGGAGAACAATAACGCACCGGAAGAGCCCCTCCTCTTGGACGCCCCAAATGAGCAAATGCTGCGCACACCTTACAACTAGCGCAGGTAGCTTCCTATCCTCCAACGCCTTGAGCTGACCCTTCCTCACACTGCTTTTCCTCGTTCTCGTGCCCGCTCCTTGCGCCTCCTCTCGACCCTGTGCCTCCTCTCTCTCCTCGTCTTCCCAATTTCGCCACCGCCCACCCCATGCCTTGGGCCTCCCAACACCTACGCCCGTGTCCCTCACCACACTCCTCAAATCTCTTCCGAAAACTAACCTCCCGCTGCCCCTCAAAGCTCCACGCAGTCTCTTCCCAAGAAGCGGCCCCTCCGGCTCCGCATCTGCTTCTGATGTTGAGGTCGACGACACAGATGGCGCATTCCCATGCTTGCCCCGATTCGCACGCGACAGTTTCTTGTGTTGTTGTTGCTGCAAGTACCCATGGTTCGCTGAAGACCCCGAACTCGTCCTCCCCAGCTCATAATAGCTCCCTACGCTCCCATTGCCACCACCGTGTCTCGCGTGATACGCAGACGGCGCCCTCGATGCATTATGCACCGAACCTGAGCTAGACGCATAGTCCGAGTTACCGCGGACATTGGCAGCGGCGTGCGCCGACGCGCCACTGCCCGTCCCGAGGCCAAGTCCCCACGCGCGGCCGAGCCCGTGCATCTTCTCGACAGCGTGCTTTGCGAGACGCAGCCCAGATGTCATGCTCAGGGTTGGCTGACGCGGCTGTGGGGCTTGGAGCATGTGTTGCTGGGACGCCGGGGGCGGGGCGTGTGGTGGAAGTGCAGGCAGCGTGCGGTCACGAGTGTGGGACACAGGGTTGGACTGCGGCGGCGTCGGCGGGAGGGCAGAATGTAAACTGCGCTGTGAGGCAGAGGGTGCTTGAACCTGCGGCGGAGAAGGGCGGTTGCGCATGTTGGCCTGTGGGGGGGAAGCGCTGTGCTCGACGTTGTGTGTAAGTGAGGCACTTGATGGAGTTGGTGGGAGTCTAAGTTTTGCCGCCACTGCGGGTATATTCAAGGACATTGAACGCCGGTCTCGTGCCTTGAGCGAAGGAGCAGGGGATGGTTCGGACGTAGGGTGTGTGTGGGTACTAGTACTGGTGGATGAAGTTGTGGCCACTTCATTGGTACTTGCACTATCGGAATCGTCCTCCTCGGGCATGCCAAAGTCCGCATCGCTGATGAGTGCACTTTGGCGTTTCGTGCTGACAGGCACGATAGTATAGTTTGACTGCAGCGACTCCGCCATAGATACAGGCCGGGATGGACGGGCACCTGGACGGATCGTGTGGTGGCTCATGGTGGAGTCGCTCTTCCTCCAGGCGTCTTTATCTCGGACCTCGCCTTTGTTTTCCGCATCGGGCACTAGTTCCGTGTCATCTTTTACCTTGCCTTTTCTTAGTTGATCGCGTTCCTCCTCTCCCATTCGCATGTAGTTCACAGCCGATGAAATGCCCGGGCTAAGCGGGATGATGGATGAGCGGTCGGGTTTGGGGGGTAGTGGAGTCTGTAGTAGTAGTGGGATGACGTCTGGTTTGGGTGGCGGTGGTGGTGGTGGGAGCTGACGCGACTTATTAGCCTTAGCGAAGGCTTGAGTAGCAAGCTGGGTGAACTGTTTAGCGCGGCGAGGAGCGAGTGCGTCTATAGCCGTCACCTTTGCGGGAGAAGAGGATGACGATGGGGTAGCCTGGACCAAGATTCGTTGGTGGTAGGTGGGCCCAGTGACGTGATCTCGAGATACAGAACGGCTCATCTGGCTCGTATCCTCAGACTTTTTCCGTCTGCCCGCCAAGGCGCGTTTGAGACGCATGCCACCAGTTATGGCAGCATTGAGACCGCGCTGGGCAGTTGATGGTGATGGTGGTGGACAATCAGGAGAAGGAGCCGCTGCACGAGACTTGCTCAGGGACTGGCCCATGGCAAGAGAGGTGGCAAGAGAACTTGAATGAGTTGGTGTGCTGGGCTGGGGTTGGTTGGAGGAATGCTCGCGGGTTGCAGAAGATGAAGGCGAGCCTCGAGCAAGGCTGCTGGTCGCAGGACGGTCGGATGCGGACGACATGCCAGCTTAATAGATATTAGGGTATTCTGGAGATCAGCGAGTGGCACGACGCAGCAATGAGGCGGATGTGTGATAGAATGTCAGTTGTGATAGTTTGTGGGAGTCAGTGTATGCCCGACTTGCCTCTAGAATAATACAGACATGAATGTTTCAAGCCACTCGTTGTCGTCAGGTCCAAGTTGGGACCGGCGTGGCACACGTCTTCCGGCCTCCACGCTATCAATACTTTTCGCATCAAAGAAATTTCGTCCATCATGCATCAGATCTCTCGCCCTCCACCACACATCCGGTATAAAATGTCCTTTCCAAGTCTCACTTATTTTTACTGAGAGCGCTCTCCATACCTCGTGGGGCCTCGTGTCTCCATTGCCATTGAACGTGGGTACCCGTCCTGCTATCCCCACAAAGTCCTACCATTTCCCCTAACTCCGAATCAATGGAGTCTGACAGAGCTCTCGGCTCAGATATCTGGGAGGGAAAGGAACCTGTGCCTCTGCTGCCGGTTGAACTTGTCGTCTTGGCAGAGGCCTTACCAGGGGCGCCGCTCGCGAAGGCTGTTCTGCAATCATCATGTGGGTTCTCGTTATGCCGTATCTCCGGGCCAATGTGATCTTATCCGAACTTTACCTACAGTGCGCTCTTTGGCTTCTTCCTGTCGACGTCCACGTCGATCAGGAGTAACTCAAGTCAACCAGTCTTGGGCGCCCATGATTGGAGACAGACGCGCTGATCAACGCACGTTCAAGTGTACACTGGGCCATGATTAGGCTCGCAGTGTAGCTGTCAAGCTAGATCCAGTAAAAAATCCCACTAGTGAACTACGGAATCCATATGACAAGTTTAGCCTGGCTCAAGCCGAGTGTCTCCTATAAACGGCCATAGACTTCCAAAGGGAATCAGCCACCATGGGCCACCATATGTATCCAGCGCATTCTCTGTCACTGAACCTTCGATTTTCGTCAGACTGACCTGTCGAACTTGACCGCAAGACAATTGGAACGTCCAGGAACTGTCCCCATATTTTCTCCGCGACGCATCTCAATTGCAGATCTCAGCTAGCTATAGTCCCAAGTTCCAACGCTCTTTTCCCCGTACGGCACCTGCGCCACGATAACCTTCTTGGCCGATATTAGCACATTTCATCAAAGTGACAGATCCCTGCTGACGCCTTTCCGGCGATCTTTGCCGTCCTAATGATATTTTAGTATCAATGATCTATTATTGGAGATGCTACACAATTGAAAGCTGGCACTTGTCCGCGCGCAGTAATGGCTTCCTCTGTAGAGGTCCAACTGCGCTGGGCATTGAACCTTAAGTACGGAAATACATCTTGGTTTTGTCTTTACCACATGCCATCCCGGCTCGTATCATAGATAAGAAAATCATTCATCTATATACAATCATTGGTAGAGTAGGTACAACACTCTATGCATCATGACTTCTTCTTTTTCCTTCTTAGGCCTGTAGTGCGAGTAATAGGGTAGTAATAGTAGTGACGCCCAAGCGTGATTTAAGAGATCAATCCATCCATCCGTGTCTATATCACCCGCTGAAGCATCAAGACGGGATAAGCAGATCCTTCACCTACACACGGAACAAACCCATTAGAACTACCCCAAAGATAAGAGAAGAATAAAAACACGAACCAGCTCGTAGGTGAAGAAAGAAGTGGCAATGCTCGGCGCGACTTTCACTGCAAGCACAAACGCTTTAACAAAACCCAAAGCCCAAGAAACACCCATTCACTCACAGAGATTCGGCCACAGCCCACGGTACAGCCCCGCCACGCCCTCCGCCTTCACAATACTCGTCAGCGCATGCACCGCGCCCCTATACTTCACCTGTCCGCCCTTCATGCCCGTCACCTGCATCTTCCTGCGCAGCACATCAAACGGGTACGTCAGCGTCTGCGAGATCGTGCCTGCAAGCGCGCCGCAGCTCAGCTTCCGCCACACGCTGCTCTTCCCGGGCGGTGTCACAATCCCACGAAGGAACTCGTACGCGGCAAAGTTGATCCCGACGTAGGGCGCAACACCTACCGCGGTCGTCACGAGCCCGCGGTATAGCCCGCGCACACCGCCCTCCTCGCGCATGATCTTGAGCGTCATGCCGACGATAGTTAGGTCGGTCTTGGTATAGGCCCCAGCGGCGGCTGTCGACGCGCTATGTATGGCCGAGGTTGTATGGAAGAGCGCGGCGGCGTGTTTTGGTATCGAGGCGGTCGAGGTCGAAGATTTAAGAAGGGTAGCGGACGCAGACGTGGATGAGGAGGTTGATGCGGTAGGTGCAGCAGCAAGTGCTATGGACGCGGTTGCGATCGACAATCGGGATCGCACGAGATCTAAAGGGTAAGTGGAGCCTGCGGAGATCGTTTAGTACGACTCAAACCCAAAGGAAACTACGAACAAACAGACGTGATGCCTGCTAGTGCACCACTTGCCAGTCTTTTCGGTGTATCCAGTTCTTTAGAACCGTGTCTTGTGAAGAACTAGAAAGGTAAATGACGTCAGGTTTCGCAAAAACTAAGGAAAAACTAAAATACACACACCTTCTTGAGCTGCTCATACGTCGTGAATTGCACCGCGCTATAGACGAGTGTATGAGTATCAAGGGCTAGGCGATGAGCTCAGGGGCGTGGCGCAGGCGTTTAGCCGCCCGCATTCACAGACCTCTGGATGAAGTCAAACTCACCTATACGGCACGATCCTCAAACAATTAATCCCATTACCGCGCATGAAGCCCTTAAAGCCCTCCTCTCGCCACATGCGTGCCAAGCTCCGCCAAACACCTTTGTACTGCCCGTCCGAAGTGCGGGGCTGTACCTGTCTGCGGAAAAATACAATTAAATCATTGTTCCGAATATACGATAGGTGGAATGGTGCTCACTGGATGATCTTCAACCGCTCAAGCGGGCTCACCACGGTGCGTGAAGCAGCGCCAGCGCATCCACCCGCTGTGAATAAGAGTTCAGCAAATCGCCTAGAACCGGTAGATGTTTAATTAATGGTCCCGTTACATACCGATGAAATACGAGATGATCTCTGGGGTAAGGAAAGTGCTCATCGAGAGCTTCTTCGCCTGTTCCACATGCGTAGCTTCTTGTGTAGAGATGGAGCTGGAATTCGAGCTGGGGCTGGACTGGGGTTCCGAGGCCGGGGTAGATGTAGTGGGGCTCATGGCAATTGGATTGGTCTAGGCAAAGATATGAGTGCACTGCGCATGAACCGGGGCTTTAGATGCGTATAGGCGTGTGACGGGGGGTATAAGTTGCACGAGATATAGCGGAGAGAGAGGAAGCGCTGAAGCTTCAGGTATTGGCAACAAACAGTCTGCAGACTCCTTGGACAGGAAAAACGCCAGGGGGCAATTCTGTAACATCACGTGCTAGTTATGTATGTTCCGCCCCGTCGCTTTCGGGGTTGACAATGACCTCGACGGTCAACGAGGCAACCGCGCCACCTATGACATAGACCTAGACCTAACCTGAGAATGTCATAGGCAACGAGATTCAAATCTTCCTCCTCAGAATACAGCTATCTTCAAGCTTCAATATCAACCAAGTACTGTTCTCCAACTATGGCGACACCGATAGCTTATCGATCCGACTCCTCTGGGCAATGGGCGCGTTCGGATCGCAAGCCACAAAACACAGCTCATTGGAGGTCTTAATCCCGATGCCACACGCCTGCCTCGCACTTACGACCAGCCTTATACCTACTGGGGATCTTCAAGTATACATCTTTGGATGATCCGCTTGCGTGATTATTGCTAGTTCCATTCAATAACGGCACTGGTCATGGTGGAAATTCAAGGCTTGCTTGTTCGTCAGCCTGTGTCCATTGCCTATGACACCTACCCTCATGTGTAAATTCTCGCATTTTTCCCTCTCTGTGTTCCAATTTTGGTCTTCTGCACAGCCCCCAACACACGTTCCGCTAGTGGTCAACACAAGGTCAACGACTCAAATTTTCTTTTGACGTCTCGTAATCATACATATCGCAGAAAACACAACTCTCCAAAGCTTTATGCATCAACCTTTAAGTGTGTAATGTTTACACACTTCAATATAAACCACTTTTCTAACGATTCATGAATCCGACTCAGACCCTCTGGCTATCTACGGCTCATGAATTGCACTGCTCTACATGTTGTCCCCGTGTTGCGCTGTACGCAAAGCACCACAGCTCCTGCTCAACCACGAAGCGATAATTTTGCATTGGGCAGCAGCTGTATTAGGGTCCCATCAAATGAAAACCAGCATAAAAAGGACTTCCTGTATATTTCCGATTCTCTAATATGTTCACCGTTGGGTAAATTTGCGCCACAAGCTATATTTATGTCTACAAGGTGCTTCAGCACAACAATCAAACTGCACAGATATTAACCCGAGAAGCTTCAATATAAGAGAGATGAGGCGTACATATGCTGTTTTTCAATTCAAGAAAGGATTATAGATGATATGAAAAATGGCAACAGGTCGACGTCACCAGTCCTCAGATTTCGATTTAAAGGATAAAGATCTTGGGTGTTCCACAGTTATCGTGTAACTAATTTCCGGTCATCCATTTCAGAGCAAGAAGATTCAGTACAGAACTTGTTTATCAAGAATTTGCTAAAGACCAGTTTTCTATTGTAAGAGAGCCTATCTATAACATTTTTTTCTTCTAAAAGTCGTGGATGGTGAGTACTGAGCGATGTATCTGTACAACAAACAGCCAACTTGAAGTCCGGGATCTATCGACACAATGCGCAACAGTCACAAGTGAAATGGCCCAAATAAACCTGAAAGAAATCTACAATGCATCTGGGGAAAGGTCTCCGAGGGTGTATATCGAATCAGCATAGGCGCTGAAGGCCGACTTGATGTCGTCGCCGGTCTCACCCATCGCGGAGAGTGTGTCAGCGACCTGGATCCAATTGAAATATGGTTATTGATTTTTAGAGAGCAACAAAAAATGAACTCACGTCGTCGAAGTAATGGTGTGCGAGACTACGAGGAGCTTTAAGAGGCAGTCAGTAATGCTCCTAGCAAACAACCACGGCCACAAGAATAACTCACTCTTTGGCGTCTTGGGCAGGCGGCAGCTGACTCCACTCTGTAGGATATGGTACGCCACCAGACCGGACCTGGCGCAGAAATTCAAGTTCATCATCGATATAAAGAAAGAAGGAAAATTCAACATACCAGCCAGTCTGATGAGATGCTCCGAGGCCACGTCCATTATCGGCGTGGAAGAACTGTGGAGGTCAAAATGAGATAAATCTTTTGAGAAGTTGTATCCCTCACTTCATAGAACCATACATAGTCGCGGAAATGGGGATCTTGATCAAGTTTAGCGTTTCCACCATTCGTCGCGCGGCGGCCCTCCATATCGCGGCCGAAGATGTGGATGATGCGGTGCTGAATCTCCTCTGCCACGCCGACAAGGTTCATGTAATCACCGCTGCCGGTTGGGCATTCTACCTTCACCAGGGTAATGAGCACTAAGAATCAACGAACTATACGTGAAAAAAGATATTTTACCTGCAGGTCGTCTCCGTAATACTGGTAAAACCGCTGGAGACTCTCGATGAGCAAGAAATTGGTAGCGAGCCCTGAATCGAAAGTTAGTCCTTTGAAAATAAAAGCATCTGAGTAACCTTACAGATCGGCCCTCTCCAATTAGAGTTTCCGCCAAACATGCCTGACTTGGAATCACCAGGCCAATAGCCCACTTCGTAGCGCTGACCATTCACGTCCATACCCCAAGGATGATCTTTATGTTTCTTAGATAGACTTCATGCGCGAAAAAGTTCATGAGTGTTAGCATTCGAAAGGATAAAACCGGGGAACAAACGATCTGATTCCATGCTCGCTCAAAAACTCATCCTCGTCCAACATCTTTTCCAATATCCTGACAAGACGGTCCTTACTTGCCAGCGCCAAAAGCCGCCTCTGCTCCCTGCCACCCACTGAAAAGCCTGTCAACCAAAGACATCTCACTCCAATCAGAACCAGCATGCATACCTTTCATGTTGGCCATATTCCGCGCCGAGACCTCCGGGCGATTATCGAGGAACCACTCGACGCGCTTCTTGAAGCCCGGGAACCGGTTAAGCACTGCTGGCTCCAGCACGAGAGTTCCGTACAGGGGGATGAGCCCGACGAGGCTGCGCACTGGCAGCTGCATGGCATTACCTGGCCCAAACTCGATGGCGTCGTAGTACATTCCATCGTGCTCATTCCAGAGGCTGATTTCATCGTCACCTTCTTTATATGTCATGGCGTCGGCGATGAAGATGAAGTGCTGTGAGTGCGTGTTAGAGGTAGTGTGCTGAGAAAAGAAAGACGTGGACAAACCTCAAAGAATTTGGATGCGATATCCTCGTAAACGGGGTTGTGTTTAGCCAGCTCGAGTGCCATGTTCAACCTGAATTCGGCTTTCAATGCACAGTAAAGCAAGGGAGGAAGTTAACATACATATTAAGACAATAGAATGCCATCCATGCCGTGCCGTCTGCCTGGCGTAGCCTACCGCCTGTTGGCAGGGGCTCAGAGCGATTGAAAGCTCCGATATTATCTAGTCCGAGGAATCCGCCCTCAAAGACGTTGTTGCCTCCCTGGTCCTTGCGGTTTACCCACCTGTAGCGAGCATTAGCCAGGATTAGAAAAAAGAAAAAGCACATACCAAGTGAAATTCAGCAAAAGCTTCTGGAATACACGCTCAAGGAATGGCAAGTCCTCTTTACCAGTCAACTTGCGCTCGATCTTAAACACGCGGAAAGTCGCCCTGTCATGCATGAATCAGTATTTGGATTAGAAGCAGCGTTGAAGTAGGCTCACCAAGCGTGTACGGGTGGGTTGACGTCACTGAAGTTCCATTCGTACGCAGGAATTTGGCCATCAGGCTTCATGTACCACTCGCGCGTCAAGAGGTCTAATTGGGACTTTGCGAATGCGGGGTCAACTACGGCGAGCGGAATGCAATGGAAGGCAGTATCCCAAGCTGCGAAGAATGGGTACTCCCATCTGCGACTCGCTTGTCAGAGAAACCCAGGATATATGTGCTTCAAAACGTACTTATCGGGCATGGAGAGGATATCCTCGATGTGCATGTGTCTCCATTCCTACAACAAAAATGATATTGAGTGCAAGAGCTAGAACGTTGCAGGAAACACACCCTATTGCGAATAAACTTCCTCTCTGGTGGGGGCTTTGGTTGTCCCGGGTCGCCCTCGATCCACTCCTTCTGGATGAACCTATAGTACTGCTTTGTCCACAACATACCCCCCAGCGCCTGTCTCATGATCTGCTTCAGATCATCACTGATCGGGCCAAATACAAGCGATCCATAGAACTCATCCGCCTCTTGCCTCCTCTCCTCGACCGCGTCGTCAAATAATACCTCATCCTCAAGCGTTGGGTCCTTTCCAAGACGCGACGGGGTGATCTTCAGACGCACAACGGCACATCCACCGCGACCGGGAACATCTCTAAACACATACTGCGCGGCGGCTTTGGTGCCCTTCTTCTCGGGATTGACGAACATGGCTGTAGGGGGGAAGGGTGTGCAAGGCCCAGCCTCTGGGATATCGGGACGCTCTGACCCGAAAGATGATGCTGTACGCGAACGGATACGTGGGGAGAAGAAAGATTCCTCGCGCGACTCGGAAGCAGGTGGGCGGTGCCCCGGGATGATATGGTCGTGAAAAGCATCCTTGACGTAGAGTGTCTCGTTTGTACCACCATACAAACGACTAAAGTTCGTGTTATTCTCTGTGAAAAGAAGTTCTGCCTCAACGGCAGGGATGTCAGGATCAACCTCAAAATTATTCGAGGACCCGACGGGAGGAGGAGATGGCAAGCAGTAGAGATGGGTTTTGCCTAAAGTTGGATGACGGGCCGTAATGCACCCAATCTTGTTGTCCTCTGCACCTCGAACGGAGCCTGCCAAAGAGGGCATCTCGGGCTTTTCAATAGGCCATGACCAGGTATTAGGGAACCAGAATTGTGGGATAATGTGGAGAGTGGCAGGGTCCGGACCGCGGTTATAGGTCGTGATACGAACATAGATATTGTCTGGATCATCCTCGTCTTTGGCATACTGTAGGGTGGAAACTGAAAAGATGTAACATGAAATTGGGGGGAAAACGGACCTCCACAAACACGTCCCAGTAACGATCTTGGTCAAACGCGTCGGTGTCGAGGATTTCGTATTCATCGACTTCGCGGTTCCTTTGCTGGTTTTCCGAGACCAATTCCTCATATGGGTACCTGCGCTGCGGATATTTGTATAGAAACTTCATGTACGAATGCGTTGGAGTCGAGTCAAGATAATAGTAAAGTTCCTTGACGTCTTCTCCATGGTTTCCCTGGTGCCCAGTCACACCAAAAAGACGCTCTTTCAGGATGGGGTCTTCACCATTCCAGAGCGACAGAGCAAAGCATATACGCTGGTGGTTGTCGGAGATACCAGCTATTCCATCTTCGCCCCATCTATATGCGCGAGAACGAGCGTGTTCGTGAGGGAAATGGCTCCATGCATCGCCGTTGGCAGAGTAATCTTCGCGAACAGTCGCCTTTTTGAAGTTAGAAAAGGTGGTTAGTGCATAGTAATGCAGGGTTGAGGCCTAGGGTCCACTAACCCACTGCCGATCGCTCAGATAAGGGCCCCATCGTTTCCAATGCTTCTCCCTCTTTCCGTCTTCTTCCAGGCGATGTTTCTCTGCACCCTTGTACTCTCCGCCCAGTTTTTGTGCTAGGCGTTGTCGGTAGGTCTGTTCATCCCTGGTGTCTGGCTGGGGTGACGTATCTGCCTGCTTGGCCAACTTAGGTGGCGGGTTTGGTGTAGGAAGTGGTTTAGGAATCTCTATAGTGAGAGCCGGCTCGCGTTCTTGAGGTCCCTGTTGATTGGCGCTGAAACCACCACGGAAGAGTTTGTCCTGGACTTTTCTGATAGCATCGGAGGCCATAACGAAGAGTACGATACTGTGGTTTCAGTCGCCAACGTTTCAACAATGTGCGAGACGATGGGGGAGGGTCGAGATGAATGTTATCGATGATGAGGGGATGCAACGGGGTCGTATCTTCGCGCCGGTTTTGACGATAAACCAGACGCGCTGATGATGTCATCACTCATCTTCAGACGACGTATGTCCGCTCCACTAGTAAGGATTGACTTGACAGTCCCCCATATCATAATCCAAGTAAATTATTCATAGAATACAATAAGACCTTGTGATGTAGTGACGTATCTACATTAGACTTCTTTACAGGAATAGCAAATCGCAGTGTGCTTATCTCTCCGACCAACCCTTAATCCCGTTGACTGGCTCTCTGCGCCGCCAAAGGTTATTATTTGAGGAAACAGATTTATTCGATGAAAAGGTCATATCATGGGCTCGCCAGACCAAGCCACCCATCCATGGCTTTCCAGATAACTAGTTGCTCATCTGTCCACTCCTGCTGCTTCTCTCTCACGCAAGCGTCACACAGTCCCAGCTTTCCCCAATCTATCCCTTTCAAACTTTCCAGCGTCTCAAGCGGCTTGTACACACCGTCGTTCTCAATAGCAGGTTGTATTACGAGAGACATCCAAGTGTCGGCAAACACATCGGTGCATGCCATATGTGACGTTGCCGGGGGCGTGAAGAGGATCGGCGTAAAGTAGTCGATAGTGCGGCTCATCAAATCTATACAAAGCTTCGTATCTTCTTGGGATAGCCGATTTGGCCCCGTATTATTGTCAGAGTCTATGGGATCAGCATGCGGCAGCGGTTTGGGGTTGTCGGAGAATTCGGATGGGTCTGTGTCAAAATGTGAATCTGAGGATGTGACGAAGTGATAATAGAGGGCCTTCTGCATCTGGATTTTTGCATGTTTAGCGATCCAATCGTCCAACTGAGCTAGGTAAGAATTTAGCACACCGTAGGTATTTGATATTCCTTGGCCGTTTCCAAAGCCTCTCGGAGATCTTTTGGGTGAAAAGGGGTGAGCAGAGAAGAGGGGGATATCGAGTTCAATCGATCTCTTGATAGAGCATATAAAGAGGGGAAATCAAGCTGCAGGGGGCTCGATACACGCAAAACCGCAGCCAGCCGCGTGATTCGAACTTCTGAGAAAACCGGCCTGTGTTGTGGTGGATTTAATTTTGTATCAATAGATATATGACCGGAGAGGAGGAGCAGGAAGAGTGTATAGACTGACACATCGTGGTAAATGTGCTCAAGCAGAGCTTCGACGTCCCTTGCCCGCACATGCCTACTTGGATCAACAACAGTAAGGTCTTCAAGATCGCAATCAATTCCTTTGTGCGGGATTTTCATTTGACCGAGGCGGGCGAAATAACTCGAGTGGCGAGAAAGTAGCGTGCGGTGCACTTTAAAGGCATGATTTTCAACGCGAAAGACGAGGGAGCCATCGTCAAACCAAAAAACGGGATGTCTTATGAAGACTTCCTCTGAATTGCCTTTGAATTATGTCGATTAGCACGATTAGGTATCATTTTCTTGAGATGTAACACACTCATCGATCAGGGAGGAGGCAGGCCCGGAGTAAAATCTACGTTATTTAACGGTTATCTAAATATTAATCATGAATGTTTTTCCTCACAATAAGTGCTTTCAAGGTAAGTAGTTTCGAGACCCCGAAGTATAAAGTAGATTAATTCACTCAGCCTCCTGCATTGATTCTTATACACAGATGTCCAATCCATTGTCCCCAGCAAATACGATTTTCCCCGTGCTTAGTGCCACCTTCGACCATCTCGCCACTGCTGCCGCTTACCACAATGGCGCTTTAGAAGGCTACTTACTCTTGACCAATCCCGTGTGCAGAAGATGAAAATGGATAGATAGAATATTCAGTTACAAAAGGCTAGTTGGTAATATGGAGGCTATTATGATTTATAGGCGTGGGAACAGTTAAGCGCTAGTTTTTTGACATCCACGACCAAGCTCTAGCACACAATGTTCCCTACAGTTGCCCGACTTTCCAAGGCCTCTAGAAGGCCACTTACCACTAAACGGGGAAACAAGGACTACTACAAGGGCGCGTTCATTTTTCACCACTACTTACTAACAACTCACCCTCACTGATCCACAGGTACACGGCAGGCCTTCCTCCCCGGTGGTCTACGCACAGGCGCTCCCGGTAAACACGTTATCGGGGGAAAGGCGAAATACCGCCTACTTGACGATAAAGTACGTGTGTTCGTCGCGCCACCTCTCGCTGAGCTTCTCTCTTCACCGGTGCGTTTATGTCGCGTCATTATATCCCAGGTCTTCACTCAAATACTTCCCATCCCTCAGCTCAAACCCTACGTCTCTGTTGGCGTGAAACTAAGCACTTCAGAGTCTCGGGCGGCGTTTGGCCGATTCCGCGACTCACAAGGTCTATCACCGGAACACTTCCTTAAAGTCGCTCGCGCAAAAACGTCAGAGACACTTGGTGTGGAGTCTGAAAATTCGCTGAAGATCTCTGAGCCGTCAAGAGAAGTGGCACAGGTATTGGCGGAAGAAGATTCGAACAGGGTAGTTGCGGAGGCAGATGTAATAGGTTCCACAACCAGGGAATCGACGAGTGCTCGAGCTTCGTGAGTCTGAACACCATATGTGGTCCCCTTTATTTTACATGTCCTCCAAATATATCGGGCCTCTGCATTAATGTTTACTCCGCACTCTTGTGATGTCCACCCAGTGAAGATGTGAAGGGCCCTTGAATTTCCTCATAATATTTAACTGCTAATGAAGTCGGTTCCACTTTTGCTTGATTACAGAGCACCCTAAAGAATTTCATCATTCTATCGAATCGCGCAGGTTTTGCAGCGTCCTTTTGAGGTTAACCTCGGTTAGAGCCTATTTACTCCAATGACTACCTGATATGCTCAAACTCCCAGAACGCCGCTTCTCCTTGTTAAAATGAACGGCGAGCAATGGCACTTGGAAGACGAAGCGAGATAAATCTGCGTTTTGGAAAAACAAAATTTCCGGTCAGCAGCCTGAGGGGCCCGCATCGGCGAATTCATTCAGGTCAATATTAATCAATGATCCCCCTGGCCCCAAGCTAGGTACACAGCTAGGTACACAAGTCATGAATGTTTTGCGCGTCTGTCCACCTATTTCAGTATTCCCTCTGCAAGGTTGTTCTGCGCCTGACTTTTATGTTGCGAATCCAGTTTGTGCATCCACCAGTGCGGTCGTAGCCTAAACTCATCCGCACCGATTATCCGCGAATTTGTCATAAAGGTGAAATTACTTTTTTTTGATCCCGGTATGACAGTTGCAATAACTTGGAGATCAGGTACAGGGCGCTTGCATGATACTTCTTTGAAATTGACGTGTTGCGCTCGTCCTTGCTAATACTCGTCACAATCTGGTCTCTATCCCACCACCATCACCATGCTCTTGAAGTTCATTGCTGTCCTTACGCTTGCCTCTAGTGTCTTATCAGCCACGACGCCGACAACGGCTGGCGATGTCACGACAAGTATCAATTCCTTAGTGGAGTTCCCGGGAAATCCCCTCTACAAACCTGTTTCCCAAGAAGCAGCTCGTGCCATGACAAACGCAAAGCGTCTGGCTGTAGGTCTCCCGTTGAAGCCTCCTACGAGGCGCCGCGTCCGTGCGTGTATTTTGTATTACATATTGCTGCGAGTAAGAGAAATTTTCTACCGATAGAAGCGTCGCGCGCTGAACCTTCTGGTACCCCTAACTATCCGTATGTGTATGGTTTTAAAAACATTGTTGGACGCCTACTCACGTATGTGTCGCGTAGAACGACTGGTTACCTGGAGGCACGCGACGCGAACGGGATGAGTATTGGCTACGTCCTGAAAGCGCCCAATTCGTTTGGTCAATATCTCGTCATGAAAGCAAACGATCCCAATAGCCGCCTTATCGTCTCCCTTGATAAGAGCGATGTTGAGGCAGGCAAGGTCACTAACCTCCAGACGGTGGTGAGTGATGATTCCTCAGAAATGCAATACCGCATAGCATTTTCATTATTGATCTTTGATAGAACGGACCTGATGCCGCTCTGCCATTCTTTGGCGCCGTCAAGCACTTTTCATCCGGTTTTGATAATCCCAATCTTGCTTTGGGTACTGCAGAGTTGGTTCCCATGACCTGTGACTTTCGTCTGCAGCTGACAAATGGCTGGTCTAGCTACTGTTTTTTTTCGCCTACTACACGGACCGATGCCTTGGCTGTCCCTACCATCGGAAACAGCGCAACTTCAGAGATATTGAAAAAGTCCTTGTGGATCGAATCTGCGATCGTCAGTATCCCTGTCCCATGTTCTCCGTCCAGTCCCTAAAAATTCGTATCTAACAGTGGTCTTACAATGGGGCGACAGGCCTCCTCAGTCCACAATGGATCAACAGCGACCGGAGCACCCCATTAAACTACTTCGGATTTATATCAAGTTAGTGGCTTTCGCGCATGTCCTTCCCGATGCTGGTATCAATTGACTTGACTTCTTTAGATATTGGTCTTATAACCGCTGACAAAATCGCATTATCGGACACATTTTCCCCGATCACCTGGGCGGTAAGTCATGAACATGTCCGCTTGGATGTGCGTAATTGACAAACACTCTTATAGTCCCTCTACCTCGTCCCACTTTAAAATTAGACTTGAAAACAGGGTTTCACGTTAGCCAAATTGGTCTCAACTACGAGCCCAACTTCTTTTCCACCTTTCACATAGTAGGCAATCTATTATAATAGTAGGGGTGGCCTTGTCAAATTGGATCCTCCATATGGTGCTTGCAAGAAAGATTGGACACTACATATTAGGCAGTTTGTGTGGAGCCATGGGAAGCAAAGCATAGAACCCGTCTGAACCCGTTCAACCATGTTGTCCAGCCATAGACAAAGCCACGAACGAGCCAACGGGCCGACTCGCACATCACTTTTTTTTTCCACGGGTGGCTCCCCGTAGCTCCACACAAACTGCCTATTCTACATACCACCTACATTTGTAGTGCATTAGTTATCCTATCCATCATGGATCTTCGACTCATGTGCACGTGGTACTTGCTGAGAATTCGGGATTGTCCGGCGGTGCAAAAATTATCAACCTGCTTGCGGAACAACTTGAAGCTCAGCCACCATGATCATGTCTTCGAACACAGGACTTCCTTTGGATATCGCTGAACTGATCCTCGCAGAACTCGACGGGGATGAGCAGACTTTGAAGTCTTGCGCTTTGGTTTCTCGAAGGCTACTTGTGCCTGCCCGTCGACATCTTTTTAACACTGTCAAGTTGACATCGGAGGAAAACTGTATCAGGTTCTCCGACCTGATTACTTCTCCTCAGAGTGAAGAAATTTCAGCCTTTGTTCAGAGGTTAGAAATTCGCGTCTCTGAAGAGGTAGATTACTTTCTCGAAGAGCAGCATCAACCCCTGGTGTCCATCTTTACCGCGGTCAAACCCTTCCTGCACGAATTTGAGTTTTCTACACTTGACTCGACTCCGTTCGACACTATAAATCCGGCAATGCAGGCCGTGTTCATGGCAATATTTGCCTCTCCAAATCTCCATAAAATCAGTCTTGGATCCTTCAGTCATCTCCCATTTGCACATCTCGTCACCTGTATATCGATCAAGGATTTCTATATACGTCACGAATACCGAGAGGAGGAGCATGAACATGTTTTTGAGCAGCCTCCCTATGCTGAAAACTTATTACCCCAGTGCCAGCCAGAGGTGCTCGACTTGAGCAGTTGTAGCAGTTGTGCAGGCTCATTCTTGAATTTCAACCTGTCCTCGCTCCGTTCTTTGATTCTCATCGATCATTCATTCCAACATTTAAGGACACTTGTTGTTCGCACACAGGAACGGCTTGAAAATTTCGTTTGGTCATCAAAGGCTCATCATAGCGGTATGTGAAAGCCTTTTACTTTTTATGGTCTGCGAGATCTGAACATTTGATAGATTCGAGCATGGCCGATTTTGATAATATCAATCTTCCCAACATTAGAACATTACGTCTGGTGGTCTTTTTCACTCAAGATCCTATAAAACCGATGGAATTCCTCGTCTCCCTGCTCAAGGGCTGTGGCTCTGCATCGCATGGACGTTCCCTCGAGACTATCACTCTCGCTCTCAGGCTAAAAGACAGAGAATTATCTATGCTCGACGGATCTGGATTAGAAGCCACCCTGAAGCATGGTCTGTATAAAACTCTGCGGGGTGTTATATTTGAGATCATGTACGATGGAACTCTCGAAGAGGCCTCGGTAGAAAAATTATTGAAGGATAGTATGCCTTACCTCTTATCTCGTGGTATTCTTCAGGTAAATGTATTTAGGTAGCACCGATTGTTGATGTCGGTGAAATTACGTGTAGGTATCCCGCTATGCATGCAACATGTACACAGTTATTTTGTATGACGGCGAAGGAGGTTTGTCTGTGATATGATAGTGGTCATGCTGCCGAGGAGGTAATTGACTCTGGTGATCTCCGTGACTTGCTTGTTTGCCTTCAACGTCTCGAACTCCAAATTCCAAAATACATCAGGTGGATGAAATTTCCGTGAATCCTCCTTAGGATCATTTGGCCTTCCGATAACCACTACACTCCCTGACACCAGCATTGCGAAGGCCTCTGACATCCGCATCCATCCCGGTGATTCGCCAGGTTTGCTTGGATCTGCGCATTTTTGGACGATATCGCTATTGTCAGAGAAGACATCGCGGATCATCTTATGGTGTGTGCTCCCCGGGCGCTTTCTGTACGCTTCAGCAAGGGCGTCCGACGCCTGTATTCCATGCCAAAACAATCCTGTGTCTTTGAGTGTCGATTTCCAGCCCAAAGTAGTTGATCGATCGACCAACTCCTGGACAGTTGGACAGTGATTGAATGGCTGTGGACTTCTGGCTCGCGCTTCGAGCGAGCTATGAGAGGCGACGTGCGGTTGGACTGGCACTGAGTTTGATACTGCAGTGAGGGAGAGGACGATGACGGCGATACTCTCTCGGAAACTGAAGAGCATGGTCAAGTTTCTGAAGACTGAAATGCAAACACAAGTTGAGAGTGCGGTTTTTTGCAATATTAATTCCACTCACAGACGAGATATATGGAAAACGCCGACGGTAGAAGATAAAAAATAAAGTAGAATGACCAGCCCTGCTGTAATCGAGAAGTTGAGGATTGGTGAGGCAACCAGTGCTTGGGCGGTCTAGGGTTGAGATAAGTCCATTTTATACGTCGCAAACTACAATCATTAGTTATCATGGTCCGAGCAATTTTTTCCTCAGCTGTAATCTTTCATCAAGATGCAAAGAATAAGCAGAACAGACGGCTGCCACTAAGAAGACAAATATCCTGCGAGAAGCCTTCGCCACTGATGAGGTCTCTCATCTCTAGTCGCCCATAGACAGTGATGATCTCGAAAGCTGGGGAATGATTATCAAAAGAAGACGAGGGATCAAGGGAATCATGGCTGAGAGTGTGTGCCCACAAACACAGCATGGTTCTGCTATGTAAAAATAAAGAGGCAATCCGAATACGAAGAAGTTTGTGTGTCCATGTACTGATTTTCACCGTGAATCGTGATGATACCGCCACTGATGATTGTTAAAGGTCACCCACAGAGATGGAGAGAGATGATATTCGGTTTGGTCCAATATCTGGCAGATGCTAAAATGATCAGTAATAATTTGGTTACAGGCATACGGCCACCATGCACTGCCGCAGGGCAGTGCCCAGAAAAGAAATTGCGCCACGCATAGTGCTACCCTGCAGTCTTCGGAGCCACGGAGGACAGTTCTGAACCAGAGTTAGCCAAGTGAGGTGTCAGCGAGTGCTGTGTGATGCTAATCAAGTGTGTGCACAAGTTCGCGCCCGCCGAACAGTACATAGGTCGATTGACGAGCTGAGGTCAAGCCATGGTGCTTGGGACTCGGAGAATGCAGTGTGGATAATGGTCAGTGTCAAGTTACACAACTTCAGTAATCGTGACATTTGGTTTCCACGGGTTTCTCAACCCTGGCAACCAGCAGAAACCCTCAAAAACCCGGAAACCCTGGAACATGGGGACCTATGTCCCTTTTCCCGGAAACCTGCTGGCAGAGTTAGAGCCCTGACTTACCTTTTGTAGTTATTTTTCTACGAAATTCCTTATCCAGGTTTCCGGGAACCCGGAAACCAGCGAAAACCTCGGGAAACCTGGAAACTAAAACTATTTGCACGTGTTGCTGATGCGCTATTATCGTCCGTGTCTTCGGTTCAGTGGCTCGACTCAGAACACATCCACACCCATACCCTCCCAATCTCAAGCTCCGACAACTCCTGCTGCTCGCCACACCAAGCGACGCGAGGATCCGCTGCATCTCCAGTCCATTATCACTATCCCACTCCGTACCCATCGCCAACACACCGTCCATCCCCGCGCCGAGTCCGAAATCTATCATCTCCACCGCAGAAACACTGCCACTCTGGGGGCTACTTCCACCGGGCCACGACTAGCCGCAGCCGGACTCTGGGACGGCTGGACCGTTTGCGCGGCGGACTCGCGATGGGGGCTCGGCGCAGGGCGCGGAGAGTCAGGGGCCGGGAGGGGCGAGGCGAGGATCTCCTTTGTGGGGTAGCCATTCTGGCTGGAGGCGGAAACGGGCGATTCACGAGTGTGACAATAGCGGGAGTCGAACGCGCAGC
>JABCKI010005922.1:0-25203 GCA_018282025.1 Sphagnurus paluster
CATCATCATCTTGCGTGTATTCCGCGGGCTTTACGCGAGGTTTCCCGAGACTGCATCCGCTCGGGCTGTCTCCAACGATCAACTCGAGTTTTTGGTCACAAAGGTAATTAGACTCTCGGTTTGCTCTCTGGAGCGCCTAATTATTGAAAGATAATTACTGGTTCAGTCCCCTGAAGTCCATCTGCTTGTCTAAGATAACATATGAAAAACGCTTGCCTGGCTTGAATCTTGATATGTTTGACAACTGAAGTGCATGTTGATCTACAACCGTCTTTGATGAACAAACATTATTATTCTATTCCTGACAAGTAGGCGTCCAAGTTAGGAGGAAGAATCACGAGCCCTCCGAAGTTTTATCGACATCGTCCGTAAGTAATTTAAATTTAACCCTGGCTATATTACTCGTGATTAATCTCTTAGACCTGTATCGGCAGAAGAACTTCATCTGTCGAGAGAGACAGAGAACGACCACAACAAGTGACACATAAAGATTATCACCGTCCTTTACTAGGTTCTCCACGCGCCAAGGAGTACCTGGATTGTCACCGTGATTTCCTGCATCTATGTATCTGTCCTCGCAACGCGAGTCGCGCATGGACGCGAAGTTATGTCTCTGTTCTTGAGGCTGACGGCTCCGCTTCTTCAGTGATATATAGACTGGAAGTAAAATCCTGCGGCGAAGGCTTGGCACACTCTCGCCCTCCTCTTCGTCTACCACCCAGAGGCTTTCTGAATCCCGGGCTGACACGATGCGCTTCTTCTCATTTGTGTACGCGTGCAATGCGTTCCTTGCTTTGAACGCATTGGTAACCCTGGCCTCACCTATGCCGGTGGTGGAGACCCAGACGGATGGCGTATCGCAGGACGTATATGACGACTTCACTCGTTACACCAAATACTCGTCGGCGGTGTATCAATGGATATGTCCAAATCCTCTGGGGAACAAACTCGTCCAGAAGGTATCTTAGTTGCGCTTGATCTCTCGCAGACTTGTTATGAATTTCGATGCGTGATTAGTTTTCGAAAACCGGCACTCAAGGTTTCGTAGTACGGGACGACAAGCGTAAGGAGATCATCGTAGCGTTCCGTGGGACACTCGAAGTCATCGATGTTCTCGTTGGTACGTCAGGTTTAAATACTGTCCATGATTCTACCTAATGTGAAAACACTAGACCTTCAAATTGTATTGACGCCACTCAAGTCAGCAGGTATCACTGACGTGGGCAGCGCTCGTGTCCACACTGGATTCCTCTTTGCGTACAATGTCGTTGCAAACGATGTTCTGAACCTCGTCAAAGGGCAGCTCACCGCCCACCCTGATTATTCCCTCGTCGTAACCGGTGTGTGATTTTGTGGGATAGGTGAAGATGTCCTTGATGGGCTTACTATGAGCAACAGGTCATTCGCTTGGAGGCGCCACAGCGTCTATTGCTGCGTTGTCGATTAGGGCTGCCCATCCATCTCTTCCGATCAAACTGTACACATACGGTATGTAACCTACCCGTCTGATTTTCTAATCCCTAAAAGCTTCTTCCAGGTCAACCGAGGACCGGAAATGCGGCATTTGCAGCTCTTGTAGAGTCGCGAATCGGGACTGATAATATTTTCCGAGGTGCGCCATTGGTCTAATATAACGGTGTCAAGATATATTTATAACGAGTTGTCTAGCTGTCCATACCAAGGGTTAGTTGCAAAATTTTAGGACTAAGCCAATGATACCAACTCAAAATCGATTTTAGATGGCGTCCCAACGATCCTCCTCAAAGCACTCGGATATCGTCACTTGTACGACGCATCTATTTGTATCCACGCTGGTTTTGTCTGAAGATTTATTTCAGTGCCACTGAATATTGGAACTTTCGTGATCCAGGTACGTCACGCAACCATGATTTCTTTCCCAAGGTCAAAATCTACAAATTCATGGCTCTAGCGACACCTGCTAACGTACGCAAGTGCTCTGGAGGTGATGATCCGACATGTAGTGATTCCGTTTGTAAGTCTCCTAACCTTTCCAATTATTATTTCTGTCCAACATCCGACTAACGAAATATCAAAATATACAGGGTCAGGTGGCATCAATATATCCCTCACATATCATACTTTGGGCAAGGTAGGCATCCACATTCCCTGACGTTTGACCAAGCTCTGACGCGGTTCCACAGTGATGGTCCTCAATCCTCTTTTGTGTCTGTAAATGTGTATCTAGTAGCAGATGTTGAAATGCCATGAGCCTTGTACAATACGAGAATAAAGCTCAAAATCATATGAGGAATTCGAAACGCAACAGGTTGCCCCTCTTCAAGTGTTGCAGCCAGATAGTATGCAAGACCCTGTATCCTCTTACAGCATCGTCGCACACGATTAAAGGAGCGCGCCGTATCACGACTACCCAGGCCCCAAGAGTGACCTTGCCTAGAGAAATAAAATCAATCATGTCACCTTGCGTAGCAAGGTCTTTCAAATGTCCTTCCATGAAGAAATCCCAAACAAGTACAAATTGGTAAGATGTTGGTATAAATCATACATGTCTTGCTTCTCTTTTTAAAGAGAGAGAGAGGAGAGCAATAATCTTAGATTTTACCAGCACTAAATTCTCCCACTGCCACGAGGAGTCAGCCAAAGGTGGGTATCTGATGGTGTATTTTACTAATTCCCTAATTTTTGCTGCTAAATGCAGTCATCAAGAGGGAGCAATATTAATGCAGGGTGTATTGGCGGTGCCGACCGCCAGTTACCCAAAAGAGCGATACATAATGTTTCAAATTTGGACCTGCAGCGCACCTGAGTCGGAACACCCTCCCAAAAAGAACTACACGTCCGTGATCATTCCTTGTACTGTTCTCGTTCTTTGTAAGTATAACATGCCTACTGATTAGGTCCTAGTCCCTAATTATTTTAGCGGGTAGACGAGACGCCCATGGCGTCGGCCAATCTACTACTTAAACGCTCCTCAAAAAAAAAGTAAGTATAACCTACCATACATTTTTCAACCCTGACATGCACCTTAGATATCTTCACCGAGCCTTATGAACTTGAAGCTCGATCACTTGCCAGTGTCAGTAGGTTCGATTCAGTCCGAGTGATATAGCAGTAACACCTATCCCCGCCATGCGGATTCCCTAGGATTGGAGGCCCTGGGTGGCATGTTACACCATGTAGTCCCATATATAGGGCTCCAAAACTCGTCTGCGGGTTTGGTCTACACCTGCGTCGATGCTCGATTTCGCTATCTACTCACTTGGGGTCGTTCTATCTTTCTTCGGACTACTATACTTCCGCATATCTAGAGGGATATCATATGGCGGCGGCGTACCGCGCGTTGGACCTCCTGGCGTACTGGGATATCTCAAGACGGCCCTTCGATTCACGCTTGACACTAAATCAGTGATCTTGAAAGGAAGGGCGGATTTTCCTGGTAAAGCATTTGCGATTCCAACACTGGCAAGTCCATAAAAGGTGGTCGCATGCGACCATTCGTTCAACTGAGGCTGTGTTATTAGTCCGGTCCTATTTTCCTGCTTCTACCTAAATATCTCAACACTGTACGTTCAGGTAATGATGATGTTGTGAGTATTGCATAAACATTCTTCTTCATCTCTAAGTATTTTGTGCAGTTCAATCAACCGATGGCGATCAATGAAGCTTTACAACTCCCATACACGATGGATGTCCACCAGATGGAAAACCATTATCAAGCGGGCATACTTCGCACTGATGTGAACCGTGCAATCCCTTCTTTCATTCCAGATATTTTGGACGAGTCGGTCCTAGCAATGACAGAGACATTGGAGGCACCAGGAGAAAGTGAGCTTCTTAGTTTCCCAACGACTTTACTTTCATTCATGTGTGGTCTGGCTTTCAGCGTCAACGACTATCCCAGTCTTTGACACCATGACGCATTTGATTGCGCGCATCAGCAACCGGGTTATTTTTGGCACCGAACTTTGTCGTAATAAACACTTTCTGCATGCCATCATACGGTTTTCAGAAACTATCCCTCTAATTGCTCCCTTTGTTCAATGGAGCCCGTTAATTTTTCGAAGGTAGCGGCATTTTCTTGATCCTGATCCCCAGTAACGTTATCGCATAGACTTGTCTATTTCTCTCTCTCTTCCATGCTAGGAGGCAAAAAAGCGCCATTGAGCTTCATCGTCCCGCATGAAAGAAAAGGAGTTCCAGGCAGATCTAGTACGTCTTAACTGTTTTTTTACCTGTCTCTATTCTGAAAAATCCATGGGCCAGCTAATCTCTGATTTCCTTCTCCGTGCGGCACCGGCTGACGAGCCACCGGAAGGAATAGCTATGCGTCTGATGAACATCAACTTCGGTAGCATCCATACTTCGTACGTTCATATACCACTTGAAGAATACGTCCATTTATTTCATATAGGTCGATTTTCATCACACAAGCATTGTTTGAGCTTGCAATGCTGCCTGCGCAAGATCTGGATAGCATTCGAGAAGAAGTCCTTGAGGCCTTGGAGTCAGAGGGCGGCTGGACAAAATTGGCTTTGCTGAAGTTCAAGAAAATTGATAGTGCCTTGAGAGAAGTCGGGCGTGTTTATGGGCTTATGCACTATACGCAATCCGAGTTCCCTCCATTGCATTTACTGATCACCTGTAGTTGCCTTGCCGCGGGTTTCCGTCCTGGGCCACGACCTGCAGGATGGGACGAGTCTCCCACCGGGGTACCGCGTCGCCATCGACATGACAGCGATCCACTACAATCCGCAGACTTACCCCGACCCAACACGATGTGATTTGTTCCGCTTTTCCAAATTAAGAGAACAGGAGGAAGAGGAGGAAAGCAGCTCGAAATACGGATTTGCGACACCTGATAACAACGTATGTCGACAGTACCTCCAAAGAGCCCCGAGATCCTAATCATGTATCGGACAGTATCTACCATTTGGTGCAGGTCAGTCCTAATTTCTTCATCACTACGTGACCCAAGTTTCTCGAATATTGATAATTGAACACAGGCCGACACGCCTGCGCCGGCCGTTTCTTCGCTGCAGTAAGTCTCCTCCCCTCCTAGAGCAGCCTTCAGTATGAACCTATTGACCTTGCGCTGGGCAGATGGAGCTGAATATCATGCTGGCGCACATTCTGCTCAAGTACGATATATCCTTCCCAGCAGGCATCACCTCCCGGCCCGCAAATATCAAATTCGACGGTGCGATCATCCCTGATACCAAAGCGCAGATGGTGTTCACGCGCAGACGGTCCTCTGACAAGCACAGCTTCTGAAATACGTCATGCATTGCATAGTGAGGAACGGGCGCGCGACGGATTAGATATGTATATTTGTCTTCGTGTACTACCGAACACAACTCTTTTCCTACCACCCTGATGTGAATCTCGACGAATCAGGTAGTCGGTGCGCAGCCCTCCTCACCCCGTTTTTAGAAGAAATTCTACGAACTAGAGGAAGTGTCAACTTTGTCGACGTAACCCTTGCTTACATGCAGTGAAGGGTTCAACTGAGCATTGAGAATCGGGTGGAGTGAGCTGATCATTAGGTGGTAAAGCCTGGAGTTGAATATTGTGGAATATTAGGTGTCTGCAACTGATCCTAGTCCTTCGGTGAAATAGAAAAATGCCTCAAATTGGATGCCGACCCGCGATGCGGCACCTCGAGGCTCGACAAATGCTCTGGGTTGGCCCGGCTTGCTCTTGTTTGGCTGGAGGGTTGACGGAGACTGCCGGTAGGACGAAAAGTGTCCGACTTAAGACCCCGCAAGAACCCTTGTAAGCAAGGGAATACCCTGCTCTATTATTCACCTTGTCAATGGATGGGGTATATTTTGGGAAGACCATTCAAAACTATGTCTTTTCCTGGATGAAGACAAACCCTGGATGAAGACAAACTCCAATGTGAATCCCATGCTCAACTTATGATAAACCGAAACCTCAAAGACGACCAAGGCTGCCCTTGCTTATTACTCTTTTATACAAGACATCCGTCGCGACAAGTTTAAATAAGTGTATCTTTGAACTATTTATTAGCTGCCAATGCAAAGTATACCATTGGGGGGGTGGGGTGGGGAGGACGAAATGAACTGTGTACTGTACTGTACATGTAGATGTATGTATATGCTATTCAAGGAACGTGGAATGCGTTGACGTGTAAGCGTATAGCGCAACCGACTTCTGAGCGACTCGGAAACCGCAACCGCAACAACAAAAAGGGAATGGCCAAGGGTAAGGGGTGGGAATGAACGTGTGCTGGTGCTAGGTACAAGTCCGGAGAGATGCAGATAACGAGGAGAGCAAGACACATTAGGAGGAGGAGAAAAGGGGAAGGGACAAGGAAGACGAAGATAAAGACGATATGAAGGAAGGGGCCAGCATGGACGGAGACGGGGTGGAAGGAGTGAGGAGGTGGTTCCACCTGGGTGACGAGAGACGAGGGAGAGGCGAGGCGAGAGATATCCGCGAAGACCATAGACAAAAGATAGCTTCCAAAAAATAAAAAATCAGCCGAATCACAATAAAGTAACGTATTCAACAACCCCAAACCCAAAACAAGTCAGGACGAGGCATGAGAGTTGGGAGTCAGTCTCCAATCTCCACCACCCACACAAAGACACATAGAGATCACCGCAGGAGATCCAGTCGCTGATCGTTAGACGGGTATCGGTAGGCCACAAACTCCGGGTCCTGCGCAACACGCTCCTCCAGCGCCTTGCGAGACGTGATGCTCATCCGCGTCTGCGGCGCACTCGCACTGAGCGCACTATGCCTCGACGTGGACGTCGCATACCCGTTCGTCAGGCCGTCGTCCTGGCCGTCCGAGCCCGAGCGGCGCATCGGCGGGAAGTGGTGGTGGTATTGCTGCTGCGGCTGCGGCTGCGGCTGCGCAGGGCTCGGATCGACGTTCTCCAGCTCGCGTGACGGAGATCTCTTCTTCCCCAACAGCGACGCAAACGCAAACCTGCTCTTCCGCTTCGTCGCCGTCGCAGGCGTCTGCGGCTGAGTCTGCATCTGCATCTGTGGCACGGTGTTGAACTGGTCCAACGGGCCCAATGAGCGGCGGGAGTTGCCAAACTCGTCATACCGCGCAGCAAACGCGCTGTTCCCCTGAGCTTGTGTGCGGCTGCCGCCAACGGGCATGGTCTGCACGGCGAGGTTCGGGCGCGAGGAGAGCCCGCCGAAGGACTGGCGCCGGATGTCGGGGTTGCGGAAGGGTGCGTTGGGCGGGAGGAAGTCGTGTGCTGGCCCCGAGCCGGGCGGGGGCTGCCGTGGGTCGTAAGTGTACACCGTGCGCGGTCGGGCATCGGGGATGTGGTGGTTCCCGTTCGTCGGCGTGCGCGGGCTCGCATCGGCCGGGAGTGGAGGGAGGGACTTGTCGCGCGCCAGCCGGGCGGGCGGGCCGGATGGGGTTCCGGAGAACATGGGTATCGGGGGCGTCGGGGATATATTGCGGGACATCCGCATGCGCATGTCGGGCTCCGAGGTGACGGGGTGTACGTTCCGTGGCGGGGCAAGCTCGTTCTTGCCAATGGTGTCGTCACGGAAGTGATCCTGCTCCTCGTGCGTTCCAGACGTCTGCCTGGCCTCAGCGATGTCTACATCAGGGCCAGAATTACGTGATGAGGCTGGGGAAGGAAATATGCTAGATGGGCCGGTAGACGGCGACATACCAGGGGGCGACGAGGACGGCAGTTTGGGCGAGGCGAGCGAGGGTAGGGAGGGGGTGGAGCCGTGGCGGCCGTTCATGATGCGAAGCTCGCTGGGCCCGCGGTTGACAAGATACGATAGAGGCGGTGGAGGTGCGAGTGGGAGGTCGTCGTCGGTTCTGTCAAACGACTGCGAGGTGTCGCGGCGTGCTGCGCTTGCCTGCCGCTTCGAGCCAGTAACGATGCCCCATATTTTCGCAAGGCCCTTTTTCTTTTTCTTAGGGTTGTCATCTGCTGCTGCATCGCCCATCACAGTAGGCTCAGTAGCTTCTGGCTGGTCCGGCCAAAACTGACTTCGTCGCAGAGGGTTGGTTTCAGTTGGGGCGCTTCCGTATTGATATGGTTGCTGCCCTTCCCTTTGGAGGGCAATACTGGCATATCGAATAAGCAGCTGAAGGGAAGGTAGAAGAAGAGCGACGCACTGCATGTCCACCATACTACCCGATTGGATACCGGAGGGCGCCAAGCTATCCTGGCTCCTCCAACCAACACTCAAGTTCTTAAACCCAAAGAACCTCGTCCTCCTGGGAGAAGCAGAGCCCAAACTATGGAAATCCGAGAAGGAAGCCTGCGAATACGCCTGTGGTAGGTCTGGGCGATCAAGAGGCGCGGTAAGTGCGCTCGTCGGGCGCGTGGTGCTGGGTGAGTACGCTGATTGCGGCCTTAGGCCAAAGCCCCCGTCAGTCTGAGCGGGGCCGAGGCTGTGGGCCGATATGATGGAGGTGACGTCCATCGTCGACCCACGGGAGGACTTCCTCGCACGCCGCTCCTCCTTCCGCTTCCGCTCACGGGCCTCGCGCTCCTCCCTGCGCACATCAACGTGTTCCACGATCATGCCGTTCTCCAATAGAGTAACTTCCCTGGAGTGGGAGCGACCGTGGGTGTTGTTCGCAGGCGTCGAGGGCGACTGTGGTGGTTTGATGCGCACGCCACCCATGTCATCCGCGGTGTTGTTGGAGTTGCCGAGGTCGTAGGCAGAGCGACGCAGTTGTGAGTAGGTGTCACGCATGCGGCTGTCGAGCTGCTTCGCCTCTTGCATAGCACGGGCGTGCGCTAGTGCCTCGGCCTCGAGGAGCGTTTTCTGTGATTTAATATATGTTCGAAGCGTTTGCTGGCGAGAAGCAGGTTCTCGCGGATTCTGATGAGCAAGAGTTAGTAGGTCAAGGGATTGACACATCTGTGAGACATACAACGCTGAGCCATAATTTGAGATTCTGCTCTGTCAAAAGGCCTCCCTTTATTCTGGGGCGCTTGGGATCGTCGATAGTAACGATGCCTTTGGCATCGTCATCCTCTTCTCGCTGCCTGAGTTCCTCAAAGACCGCCTCGCTCTCCCGCTCCCAGACGCCAGGAGATGTGACGTCGACATCCGCCATATCTTCGTCTCGCATCGCACACTCAACGCAGATCTCCTCCTGCGGTGGCGGAGGGCGCGGAGAATAGACGGTCTGAATAGGAGTGGGGGTCTTTTGGGGCGTGATGTAGGTCGGTTGCTGGGCGTATGCACGGTGCTGGGGCGCCACTGGAGGAGTGTATGACGGAGATGCAGACAAGGGCATGATAGGGTAGTCATTGTTGCTATTCCTAGCACCTGCCCCAATGCCGGCGATCGGTGATGTCGAACGTTGGGAGCCTTGTGGAATGACGGAAGAACGGTCTGCAGGAGTCAATAATGGTGGGCTCTGAGTTGGTGTCGTGTCGTCCAGGCTGTAGCGCTCGATGACTCTGCGGGATGCGCCAGGTGGTAGTGCGTAGGAGAGCGTATTGCGTTGGGGCTCAATGGATTGGGCTTGGGACTGCTGGGACTGGGATCTCAGCGACTGCATCTCTGCGGAGGTTGCTGAGGCTCGCGAACGAGGCTGGCGGACTTGCAGCGTGTCTGGATGGCGTCGTTGTTCGCTGTCCCGAGCAGCGGTTACGGCATTCCCAGCCGGCTCGTTGGTGCCCTTGCGCACGGGCCCGTCGTTGCCGTTGCCGTTTGACGAGCTCTCCCAGCCCGAGCGCTCGATAGCGCCGTATATGAGTGTGCTCGCGCGCTGGTTGTTCTTGAGGGTCGGATACCGTGTGTCCTGGAAGTCGAGGTCAGCCATGATGGCGCGGGCTGGGTAGACGGTAGCGTGGACGTTGGGGCCGGTGTCGTTGCGTGAAGGATGGAGGGCGGCTGCCATGCTCGCTGCGGCCAGCAGGCTCTGCGTTTAGGAGTCGTGGTGGAGGTTCAATGGAAACAAAGTAAAGCAAAGTTGATGGTTTCCGTCGCAATTAGCTCGTCGATGCTGTAACCGGCACAATACTAACAGAACCGACAGGATTCTGACGCTCAACACAGCGAACCAACGACACCGATTGTCGTCCAAGGAGAAGGGAAAGTGTAAACACAGCCCAATCCCTACGGACATTTGTCAAGTTTCGGCTAACCAACGGGGCATGCCGCGCTTCTCTCTGGCATGTTCCTTTCAATAATTCACTCACTCCACTCAATGCATACTTTGGAATCAGTCTATCTTTTAGGGACAGTATATACGTTCTAGAATACTGGCTCTCAAAATATCCTTCCACGTTCTTACTTGCGGTACCTGTGCGGCGTGAGTCCAACTTGTCCGATAAGGAGCTCAAATCGACGAACCAGAGTACTCCCTTCCGACTTCTCCGCATCTTACGCTGCAGCTGCAGCATACCATACAAAAGCGCTTCAGCAGTCGGAGGACATCCCGGAACATAAATATCGACGGGCACAATCCCTACAAAAAGTGCTCAACGAATGCCCGCACAGATAGGCAACAAAAGCAATGAACACTCACTGTCACATCCCCGGACGACCGAATACGAGTAGTGGTAGTACCCACCCCCATTCGCACACGAGCCCATGGAAATGACCCAGCCTAGCCACCGCCACCATTCAATCTCCCGCTGATAAACACAGATACTATCACATTCACTCACGCGGCTCGGGCATCTGATCGTACACCTTCCTCAGCGCGGGCGCCATTTTGTTCGTCAGCGTCCCCGCGACGATCATGATGTCGCTCTGGCGCGGACTCGCACGGAACACGACACCCAGCCTGTCCTGGTCGTACCGCGCTGCGGCCATGTGCATCATCTCGACGGCACAGCATGCCAGGCCTGGAGTGATAATAATAACAACAAGGTTTCATTGGTATCAGAATTTCCATTTGCGAGACCCACGCACCGAATGTCATCGGCCACATCGAGCCCTGCCTTGCCCAGTTGGTAATCTTATCCAGTGTCGAGAGCACATATTCTAATCCAAATACTGTTCAAATACTACACACAGGGCTCCCTGAGAGATGCGACGCACCGGCTTTGTTCTGGGGATGTTCGAGGCTAAATTGGTTTGACCCGCGCTGAGCGAGTGCAGTGATCGGTTCTGTGGCAGAAGTTGTAGAGCTGGGGATGGGAGAGGAGGGTTCGGCCAGACTAGCAGGCTTTGTAGAGTGTAGAGAGCGGTAGGCTGTGTGCAGCAAGCTGAGGAAAGACTGTCCGGAAAGATACCATGTTGATTTACTCACCCTGGAGACCGACAACAGGTCTGTACACTGCCTTTCGCCCCAAATTGGATACTAGACGAAAGAAAGTAAATTTAGGACGGATACTTGCTGGATCCCAACGGGTGGACTTACAAGCAGCTTTCGCGGCCAACGACATTGAGGTGGTGGAGGTTGTTGAGACAAGAATTCCAGTCTTCCCATTGGCTGGCGCAAACCGGAGTTTACCACGTGATCCTCCCACTCGTGACACCGCTCGCAAACTTTGAGCATATACACCTCTATGAAATATGACTTCAGCGCTGTATATTATGCTTTGAAGCCATAGATAAAATTATTTCGCAAGGAGGATGTATTCCGAGCACTCTACATACCTGGTTTACATTTTTCAGACGTAGATTGATTAGTCATCGCCACGTGCTGAATTAACGCCACAGTTTGTCTGCAAGACGCTTACTTCTCCGTCCAGCCCGTATCGACCTCCGCCGCCACCCCCTCTTGGCTGATATAAAGAGGCTCCATGGAGCTTGAACGCGAAATTAAAGGTTCTCCCTCAACTTAAACACCCCCTCCCCCCATAGGCTTATCACCTCTGTCCTCGCAGATGTCATCAGACGAGCAAAGAGCAACCCGGACAAGACAGGGTCACTAGTGAGCAGCCCCCCCATACTCCGCGACGCTGGGCTGAATTTTCGCAGCGCCGGGACACCCTGCGACGCCTGATAGAGCTTACGCACTCGCCGCACCCTAACTTAAAGGTCCTCGCCGCGCAGAACATCCGCTATCTATTCAACGACTTCCCCGAGCTCGAGGAAGAGGCCATCAACGCCGTGTACGATCTATGCGAGGATCAGGAGCCCAAAGTGGGTGCGCTTGGCGAGGGGGGGAGCTGTGCTTACCCATCGTATAGGTTAGGATAGAGGGGTACACCGCTATCACCCATCTCTCGAATGCGGACCACCGCCTGGTCCGCCGGAATGCGGACGTCCTGCTGCAGTTGTTGCAAAGTGGTGCGTCCTGCAAACATGTTCTGGATATTGTTGTATGCTAACGTTCAACGCAGACGAGGTAGACGAAGTCAACGTCGTGAAAAAGGCGTTGACGGAGCACCTCGACATGGACCCAAAAGTTACACTGAGTGTTCTGTGTGATCAAATACCCCCGCTAGATGACTCTGTGAATGAGGAAGAACAGATGATTCGAGATCGACTCCGGTTCGTGGTCGTGAAGTTTTTAACAGGCGAGGCAAAACGGGCGATTGTGGAACGCCATGCTTTACCGGGAACTGAAGCAGAAGAGACATTGATTGATAGCCTGTTTTCGGTGCGTAGCCTCGGTTTGTGTCGTTTTTCGGTTGACGAGACGACGTTCTCCAGGTCCTCCCGAAACTGGGCTTCAACGACGTCCAAACCATCGTCAAGGAACTTCTTATCTCATTGAAAGCTTTTAAAGCGCCCCATCCCCGAGGCCACGCCCTCCTCCAAATCCTACTCAACAAAGTCAGCGAATACCTCCAAAAAGGGATCCGTTCGGGCGACCAGTCGTCGCTGCATGCCGCGCAGCCCTACCTGGACCTCGCGTGCTCCTTGGTGGTCGAACACCGAGCAGCACCCGCCATCCAACTATTACGCTTCTACTCCAGCTCGCTATCCACCAAAATGATACTCCAAAAGTTCAGCAAAGACGACCAGAAGCTTATTGTCAGCCGCCTGGCGGAAACACTTGCTGCTGCCAACAAACACCATCAGTCCGAGGACGATGGGCCGTCGTTGGACGTTCTGCGCAGACAGATCGTTGATTCGTGCCCGTTTTTATTAGAGGTCCGTAAGTATATCCTCTGTTGCGTGTTGGCTTACCCGTAGCAGTCACTCCAACTCTCTCGGACCTCGTCCTCGAGGTCTGTCATCGCATGTGCCCTATTGCTACGAGTATGTCTACAGGTACCTCATCCCCTTCAGTCCAAGTCTAGTTCAAGCCGCAGTCAAACTAAACCCTCTCCGCAGCGCAAACAAAATACATCGTGGACGCCACCGGCAAACCTGATATCTACATTGGGCACGATCCAGAACGCAATTTCAAAGGAACAGTCGCAAGATGTTCACAACCTAATCAGGGTTCGCAGTGGGCCTCTTCTCGTTTCATTCGCTTGTACCCAACCTCTTCTTCTCTCTTTGGGCAGTCGCTTCTTCCGCCCCCGCCGAGGGCTGAAAATACAACCACGACGGCAACGGCAACCGCACCCTCAGCACGGACACCACAGGTCAAAGCAGAAGAACAAGATAGCGCGCCGTCCAGTTCGACCCCGCAGAGGAACGGCACCACCACCAACGGTCTCCCCGAAGCGCTCCAGGACCGTCCGTCAGGATCCTACCCCGCCAGGCGCATGCAAATAGCCTCGAACTCCAGGCCCCAAGAGCGCTTCCGTATCCAGGGCATGGCAACAGCATCAGACAGGCCCTCGACCCAAGCCCCCATGCCGCCACAAAAGCACCAACTTGCGCCGGAAATCTCGGCGCGGCCGCCGAAACGACAGAAGAGCGGTGGTGCGGGTGCGGGTGCGGACGACGGCATGCACTGGGAGGCGGGGCCGACGCTGTTGAGCCGTCTGGGCACTAACCCAGGCAGGAGTGCTGCTGCTCCTGCGAACAATGGATTGGTCACGCCCGTGCCACGCGGTGCTGCGCCGCGTATGAGCGGTGTTGGGGCCGGGCAGCGGCCTTCGAGCGTGGAATGGTCCATCAAGGGCGCGGCGACTGCGACTGCGGCTGGGCTTGGGAACGTCGGTGTGAGGTCGGCGGCGAGCACGTCGATGGCGACGCCACAAAACTCTCTTCTGGAGCGATTAGGGTCTGGCGTGACGAGCTTGGAGGAGGATAGGGGAGGGTGGAGGAATGCGAGACAGTCGTATAGACGATCGTGATTCGTGGTCGATACCTGGCCTCTGCCCGTGTCTAAGTATGTTACAGGGGAATCTATCGTGTTCATTCAGCTCCGCAGTGTCTCTCCGTGTCTCGCCAAGCTCGCCTTCCCCATCCCTCTGAGGTGTGTATCTGCAGACTGCAGCTGGTACTCAACTTGGCAACATTGTATATTTTAGACAGTGGCGCTCCGGAAATTGTCATAATCGCAATCATGAAGAATTCAGCATCAAGGCAACATCATCAGGGACGCGTCCATCTATTTTAGCAACGACAAAGCCGTCGAGTTGTTCAAGGATTTTCGGGGGTTCTGGCCTTCGTACCGCCGCCGTTCGATGACGTGATCTCCTCCCCGCTTGAACTAAGAATTTCGCAGGTTGGAGGGTTTGATACCCTGTCGTAGACTCAATTTGCAGGACACGATATTAATGCAACACATGCTGTCATTGTCGCACCAGTTACTAGGTCCACCGTCCACTATCGATGACGTGGCCCCATCGGCAAGATGAGATGCGTAATGACACGGAAATGTGGCATCTGGGCCCGGCGCAGCGATGTGTGTCCCATTGGCTACCCAGGTTATCGAGTCTCATTGATCGGATGGCTGTGCCTCCTGCCCTACACACCTTTGAGGATACCTCAAGACTCGAAAGTCATTACGCGTGCGGATGCCGCGGGACGCGGCACCGGGTGTCACCCAGCTTACACGGATATCTATTATATATTAAGAGAGACACATTACAGCGTAGAAAAACGTCAGACCCGTTTCCACCCTCTTGTGCACCCTCTTGTGCTGGCATGGTGTACGCCTTGTCCTCGCTGTTGGTCCCAGCCTTGCTGGTATCCAATGTATTTGCAAACGTGAGCCCAAATAAATTTACCGAAGCTGGGGATTGCTAAAGACACTCTACGCCGTTCAGCCATTCGTTTCGCGGCAGGCCGCCAACGTAACTGTAACTGACTCAAAATGCGCCTCTGTGCGTAGGAGATTTTCATTTTTGTACACATTCATATTTTTGCTGAGAGTGTCCGCATTGTCTACCAACAGTCGATGTGTGTTTCCGCGACAGTGAATGGCTCGACCGTAGAATGTATGTCCACCCTATTCTCCAAATCAGGGGACCCCATGAACTCAACTTGCCGACACGCCTGTAGATGTAATGACTGCGCAAGGTAAAAAGACCCTGGGATGGATGGCCATGTCAGTGCACAGAGCGTCTTTCATTTGTGCTGCACTTTGACCATGACATTTTTCACGTAGTGGCTTCGGGCGGGCGATGGCAAACACACCCATGGTCATCATGTGGGAGAACGACGGGCAGGTGATCCTCTCCCAGCGTAGGGCACCAGGAGAAGTTATGCCCACTGTCGACTCGAATCCACCCCGAATAGCAACCTTTGCTCAATCTGCGTCTTCGGTGAGTCTCAAGACTTGGTGCTAAATTTCTAAACCTCGTATTATTGATGCAGCTTTCCGGGGACAATTCCAAGTTCGCCTTCACGATTCCGGTAGGGTTTCTATGTGTATCGGCAGGGATGATTAGATTGAATAGGATTATTAGGCAAACTCAGATACCACACAACCCCTCATCTACGCCTATGGCACTGACGCCCCTGGATCCTCGGCGGTCGACGCCACCCTCCACCAACACTCCGACTATGGGACGCTCGTGCTGAACCTCGAAGGACCTAATTCCAGCGGCAACCTCCCTCTGTTGACATATGAGCGCTTGATTATAGCTCACGCTTCCTTCATGGTTGCAGGCTTCTTGCTGCTTCTGCCGGCCGGGGCACTGGTTGCACGCTATCTCCGCACATTTACGCCAACTTGGTTCAAGAGCCATTGGATCATTCAGTTCCTCATCTGTACGTATCCATACCACGCATGATTACATAGAGTAAGGCTAATATTTGTTGCTCCATTAGCGGGTCCGATAATCATTACCGGCATTGCACTTGGATTCGCATCGGTATCGAATATGGGTGGCTCACATTTATCTGATGGGCACATGGTAATTTGTCCTTGCGGTTTAACTCGAAGTCACACTGTTATTAAATAACTCTCAGAAATTTGGTGTTTTCATATTCGCCCTTTATCTCGCCCAACTGGCCCTAGGGGCTATCATCCACTTCGTGAAGTCTACTACGCGGGTACGCCGTCCCCCGCAAAATTACCTACACGCCGTTCTGGGACTGGTCATCATCGGTCTCGCAATCGCCCAAATCCAAAATGGATACTCTGATGAATGGAAGAAGACCACAGGCAGAAACACATTGCCCAACTCCGTCAGCATCATCTTCTATGTCTGGATTGGCGTAAGTACTCCGATTTCTTGCTCTTGTTTCGGCGCTGTGGATACTGAAATATTTCCTACTTGCATAGGTTATTGTCGCCGCGTACTTCGGAGGCCTTGCGTTGCTTCCGAAACAGTTTAGGCAAGAGCACCAGCCGAAGCGCATCCCTGTTGGACACCGTGATTCATAAAGGCTGGGCCACATATATTTGGACTCAAGACTTTTTAGGCTGCGCTTGGACTCAATAATTGTAGAATATGTATTACATTTAACTAATTGCTGTCGTCAGAATACCTGGTGTGTTGAACAAAGCTTGAATCTCAACCTCGAGGCCACCAGTCTTCTTACAGCGACACCTAATCTTCGCCGTTGGATTTGCGGGCTCTATCTATATTCTGGGTTTGGCTTCCCAGAGATAGGTAGCCCCATACTTATTTATTTTTACAAAAGTCAATTGACTTTTTTGATGTTCTGAAAAGGTCTACATTTCAACACATATTCATGGGGGGGATCAAAATTACATATTCTGGCGTCAAAACCAATCTTTTGCTTCTGCTGGTTATGAATTACAGATATTACTATTGCATCGGAATTCAGCAATTGCAGTGCGCCCATTAGATCTTGTTGGACGAAGTCGTGGAACGCTCTCAAAATGAAATTGATTAGGTGACCAGTCGTTCTAGTTCCACTCAGTTGAAAATGAACAGCGCGCACCATCTAGCTGTAGCGCTTTTATTCCAGCTACATCTCACCAACCTGTCATTCCAGATATTCACCAAACATGATTAATTTTCATGCTCATCCGCCTCGCGAAAATCCCTTCTACTACTCATCAAACTACGAACCTGAGGAGCACAATCCTTCTACCCAGACAGGTAGCGGATGACCTTCTCTATTTTTGTTGGATGTTTTTAATTAGCCGCCACCCATCCACAGATACGGCTGCTGCTCAGTACATGTTAAAACAGTACAATAACAAGACACTGATGTTCAGCCCCGGGAACAATACCGCCACCAACGAGATTGATGTGGCAGCGCCCGCTACCAACCGGTCATACCCTATTTTTACGAATATGTCTAAGTACAGGTATCCCTTCATTTCGAGTGTATTTCAAGCCCTGGTCAAGCTCTGCGCCGCGCAAAAAAAATGCAGGAGGAACGCCACCAACAAACCTGATATCTACATTGGGCACAATCAAGGACACAATATCTAAGGAACAATCACAAGATGTTCAAAAACCCAATCAGGTGACATTCAGGTCTTCTTCTCTTTCTGAGAATTTAAGCTTTCTGCGAAGTCGCTTGTTCCACCCCCGACTGTAACCACAACCAATGGCACCGGCATCCTAAACACCGACAACAGAGGCCAAAGTAGCGCATGCACAAGCGCAAGATAGCGCGTCGTCCAGCTCGACCCCACAAAGATACAACAACACGACCAACGATCTCCCCTCGGCCGTCCGCTAGGATCATGCCCCGCCCGGCAAATGCATATAGCACCTCTGCATCCAGGGTATGGCAAAAACAGATAGACTACCTTCGCGCCGCCACCCAATCACTGACTTGCGCCGGACATGTCTGCGCGGCCTCCAAAAGGACGGTAGGTGTGTAGACGGTGGCTTGCACTGAGAGGTGGGGCTCACCAGCGTGAGCCCCTGGGCACCATGTGCGACGGGACTGGGCGAGAGTGCTGCTCCTGTGAACAACGCCATCAAGGGCGCCAATGCCACAGTGAAGATCCACTGCGATAAGCTCACCAATATGGCAACGCCGCAAAGCTCTCTTTTGGAGCGATTAGGGTCTGGCGTGACGAGTTTTGATGATCGTGATAATTGATAGTACCTCGTCTGTGCGCCTTCTAATGAGCTCCGCAGTGTCGCGGCCTGCCCAGGCCTCTTTACTTTCCTTGTCCCTCTGAGGGGTGTCAAAACTAATGTGTAGAATCTAGATCAGCAATTATCATAGGAAGACAGCGGCGAGGTGTTGTCTTATACATCTATTTTAAAAATTGAGGTTATCAACCATCCGAAGTGAGTTACTGATTGAACTCGACGAATTCGCGAATGCATGGGTTTTAGTATGACGTGATTGCTTTCAGGCTTCCACTCGAGCTGCTGATACAGGCCACAGTACAGAATGCGACACAACATTTCACCCACTGTCATATCACTGTCACTTATCGTTGTGAAATGGACAACTTGAACAGCGCGGAAACCTGAATGCCTGCTGCGGATCGCATAGCATCTAATAGAGCTCGTCCCATTGGCTGTCCAAGTTTATCGTCTCAAACGGATGCCTCCCTGCAATCGTTCAGGGTGCCTTGAGGTCTGTGGGAGCCATTACGAATGCGGCTGTCAACTTGCTGGTTATTAAAAGAGACTCTTTACTTACAAGAGCTCGAAAAACGTTAGGCCCGTTTCATACCGCTGCGATGGTCTATGCCCTGTCCTTGTTGGCTCCGGCGCTGCTGGTATCCAGTGCCTTTGCAAATGTGAGCCTAAACAGACCCCAGCTAGCGGTTACCACTAAAAACATGCTACATTCTACAGTCAATCATGTCGCGGCAAGCCGCCAACGTCACAACGGTCTCAAAATGCGGTACTGTGCGTAGAAAGGAGATAATCATTATTGTGTACTTTTGGCTGAGTGTGTTCGTATTGGCCACGATCAGACGATGTGTGTTTCTGCGACAGTGAATGGCTCAACCACTGAATGTACGTGCTCCATATCAAGATACCTCATTAACTAAACTTACCGATGCGCCTATAGATGTGATGATTGCACAAGGTAAAAAGAACCTGGGATGGATGGCAGTGTTAGTGCACGAAATGGCTTGTGTTCATTCTGCATTTTGACCAGGTCATTTTTTCACGTAGTGGCTTCGGGCGAGCGATGGCCAACACACCCATGGTCATCATGTGGGAGAACAGCGGGAAGGTGGTCCTCTCCCAGCGCAGCGCACCAGGAGAAGTGATGCCCACTGTCGACTCCAATCCGCCCCGGGTAGCGACCTTCGCTCAATCAGCATCTTCGGTGAGAGCCAACTTGATTTGATGCGAAATTTCCAAAGCTTACATTCCTTAATGCAGCTTGCTGGTGACAAATCCAAGTTCGCCTTCACGATCCCGGTAGGTTTGCGATATGTGCCAGCTGTGATACCCAAATTGAATGTAATTGTTAGTCAAACTCAAATACCATGCAGGCCCTCATCTATGCCTATGGCACTGACGCCCCCGGATCCTCAGCAGTAGACGCCACCCTACGCGAACATTCTGACTATGGCACGCTCATGCTGAACCTCGGCGGATCTAATGCGAGCGACAACGTCCCTTTGTCGACATATGAGCGCTTGATTATAGCTCACGCTTTCTTCATGGTTGTGGGCTTCTTGCTCCTTTTGCCGGCCGGAGCACTGGTTGCTCGCTATTTCCGTACATTCACACCGACGTGGTTCAAGAGCCATTGGATTATTCAGTTCCTCATCTGTACGTCCATGCCTGCAACGCTTACGATCACCTAGAATTAGGCTGATCGCTATCGCTTCACTAGCGGGGCCAATTATTCTGACTGGCATTGCACTTGGATTTGCTTCGGTATGGAACATGGGGGGTTCGCACTTCTCGGACTGGCATATGGTAATTATTTCCCTCGATTCACCTTATATTCAGGCCTTCAATAGAAAATTCCCAGAAATTCGGTGCCTTCATATTCGCCCTTTACCTTGTGCAGCTTGCCCTGGGTGCTATCATCCACTTCGTCAAGTCTGCTAACCGCGTACGCCGCCCCCCGCAAAACTACCTTCATGCCGTTCTGGGCCTTCTCATAATTGGCCTCGCAACCATACAAATACATGATGGATACTCCGATGAGTGGGAGAAGACGACGGGCAGGAACACATTGCCAAACTATGTCAACACTGTTTTCTATGTCTGGATTGGGGTACGTGGTCCGACTCTGGTGTCATATTGATACTCTGGACATTGAAATGCTCTCTGCTCATGTAGGTCGTCACCGCAGCCTACTTTGGAGGCCTTGCACTACTTCCCAAGCAGTTTAGGCAAGAGAACCAGCCAAAGCGCATCCCTATCAGAGACCATGATGATTTCTATCAAGGCCAGAATGACAGCTGGGTTCAAAGATAGATGTACACTTCTAGGTTACTTTTGGACTCAAGCATTGTAGAACGCGCATCGCATTTATTTATTGGTGTCTTTGGCGTTGGGAAAACAGTTTGAACCACAAGGCCCTCGATCTTCTGAATTTTAACAGCGATAACTCCCTCTGAGCTTCACACGACTTGCGAAACTTGGTCTACTATACTCATATTGAAATCTAGGTCGACCACAGTCGCCTCTCCAGATTGGCAATTAAACGACCTTTCTATTGTCCTGAAACGGCCTATTAGCTGCAAGCCAAGGTTATTGCTTGATTTAACAAAAAGTAACCATAAAGATGCTAGGGTACACGTCCCCGGACCCAAAAGAAGCAGCCTTCATGCAAGCCCGCGTCGGGGACAAGGGCGCCGTCGAGGGCGACATCCGACACCCAAGTACCCAACTTGTACGATACGTTTATCGGGCGCCGTAATCTGGGTTCTGGCATCAATGCAGCAGCAGCACCATCCCCACGCAGTGGCTACGGCGAGGCGGTGGTGCGGTCTTGGTGGTGTTGGTGCTGCGCAGGCGCCTCGTGCGGGTGGTGTCGTGTCTAGGCGCCAACCCTTCGAATGGGGTACCCGATCAAAGGGCGATTGAGAAGAGGATTGACGCTCCGCCGACGTCATGCAATCTCTCAAACTCCAGCATGAGTATGGCTTTGATTCAAGTTCGATCGGAAAGGGAGTACATACTCTGAAAGTCTGCGTTCTCCTTGCAGTGTAATTTTCTTACATGTGAACATTTTCTTGATGACACAGTTTAAGAGGGAATGACCTCGAAATCTGCGAAATCTGCCAAGTATTCGTCCCTATAACTTTCGCACATTTTCCTACTTTGACGTCCTGAGATATGTTTTCCCCATGGGCTTTTCAAACCCCACATATGGGAATGCAATGGGAACGACTGACCATCGAAATTTGAAATATTGAAAGGGTCCTTGAAAAAGAAAATGCTTACGGAGAGCGTATTTGTCAGACTCGAAGTTTTGGTCCCACTATGGTGTGCATTCATCATTCTAAAACCTCTTCCACTCATTCTGTCTTGTCAAAGTTTGTGAACAGACGCACCATCTGATATCTGATGTCAACGCGAACAGATCTAATATCCTCGAAACCTAGACGCGATGATGTCTCATCAAGTACCTACCAAATCAGTGCCTCTTCAATGAGAGTACTAATCGCATTGGGCGAAGTTTTGGTCCCATTGAGTTTGGCATTGACGTGCATTATTGTTCGTTAATCTTGCTCTTCTATTCATCCCTATTCATTCTTGCTTGGAAAAGTCTGCCTGATACCCAACCCGAATAGAATATGTTCAAACGCCACCTCTATCTAGCGAAACCTAAACGCGATGATATCTCACCAAATCTCACTAGGCAGTCAATGTAACCGGAACCAGTCAGCCAAGTCTTTGTCATATTCAAAACTTTCGTCATCATTCCTCGACCTCTTCCAATCATCCTGCCTCAGAAATGAAGCACCGTTCAATGTCCCGAACAGAATAGGCTCCTCCTCCACCGATCACACTCTCGAGTAAATCCCAAATGCGATCATGTCTCACCAGTCAGCAGTTACGAAATCCCCAAGAACCACCGGTATATACCATCAGCTCGCATGGTTCGCGTATCACCAGAAATACTGCTTTTAATAGGAATTCTTCTTGCCACGGTCAGATTTCGACAGGTCGGAAATGCGGCTACAAGGTCACGCTTATTGCGCAGTAGTAATCGCGCGTGTTTCTATTGGGTATCCAGGTTATCTGGGTATGTGCATTTTGCGTCTCCAACAATCGGATGGCTGTGCCTCTCGGAGTTGCCCTGGAAGCATGCATTAGCTCCGGATGCGACTGACATTTTACACAGACAGTAATCTGAATCATTAAATTTAAAAGAGACACCTTTCACGTCAAAGAAGCACCAGATTTCCCTTCCCCTTTGCGATGGTCTACGCCTTTTCCTCGCTGTTGGTGTCTGCTCTACTACTGTCCAATGCGTCTGCGAACGTAAGCTCTTCCAGAAAACCTTTGCTGACGATGGTTTAAGGCTCTGTACATTGTCTAGCTGATCACACCCCGGCAAACGACTACTGACTCGAAATGTGGTTCGGTGCGTAGAACATCTACAAATTTTTGATGTTTCTGTGACATACTCTGACCACAGTCGATGTGTATTTCTGCGACCGTCAATGGCTCCACTGTACAATGTATGTACGCCCCTATCCTTCTAGTTATGGCAGAAAATTTATTAAAGGGCTGCTTACAGATATCATGGAAGCACAAGGCAGACGTACTCTTGGATGGATGGGAATGTCAGTCCGCAGTCTGGCTCGCGCTCTTGCACTACCCTGACCAGGATATCTTATAGGGGCTTCGGGCGGGCAATGGCCAACACGCCCATGGTCATCATGTGGGAGAACGATGGGCGGGTGGTGCTCTCACAGCGTACTGCTCCCCGTGAGGTAATGCCCACTGTAGACTCAAATCCACCCCGGGTTGCTACCTTTGCTGAATCTGCGTCTTCGGTAAGAACCCAAACCCCCTAGCACCCAGCTTCAGAACCTCATACTTATTCGTATAGCTTGCTGGCGACAACTCCAAATTCGCATTTACCATCCCGGTATGTATGAAACGTGTATCAGCGGCGATAACAGTGTTCAACGGAATTATCAGGCGAACTCAGATACCAAACAAACTGTCATCTATGCATACGGTACTGACGCACCTGGGTCTTCGGCAGTTGATGCTACTCTGCGTCAACACTACGACTACGGGGTGCTCACGCTGAACCTCGGTGGAGCTACCCCCACTTCAACGGGCGCAGGTAGCACCCCAACTGGCAATACACCAGCGAACGATGATTCGGATGAAATTCCCCTATTGGCATATGAGCGCATGATTGTTGCCCATGCTATCTTCATGGTTATTGGCTTTTTGCTCCTTTTACCAGCTGGGGCGCTTGTTGCTCGCTATCTCCGCACATTTACGCCGACGTGGTTTAAGAGCCATTGGATTGTCCAGTTTCTCATCTGTGTGTCTATTCTACATAATCACTCTGTGAATCACAATTGATCATCACTTGATAGCGGGGCCAACAATTCTTGCTGGGTTTGCACTGGGTGTTGGTTCTGTATCGAGTGCGGGTGCATCACACTTCACCGACTCGCACAAGGTATTGCTTCACTTCATTAATTTTATCATCGCTGACAAGTCTCTCAGAAATTTGGCCTTGTGATTTTCATTCTTTATCTTGTGCAACTTGCTCTGGGTGCCATCATCCACTTTGTGAAATCTGCCACGCGAACACGCCGCCCGCCGCAAAACTACGTCCACGCTGTCCTGGGCCTACTGATCATCGCACTCTCGATGATACAAATACATGACGGATACTCAGAGGAATGGGGAAAGACCACCGGCCGGGACGCGTTGCCCAACTATGTCGGCATCTTGTTCTACGTCTGGATTGCGGTGCGTGTTCCGACTCGGGGTAATCTGTTTATATAGAGGTGCTAACATCTTCCTTGGCCACACAGCTTATCACCGTAGCCTACTTCGGAGGCCTTGCGCTACTTCCGAAGCAGTTCAAGCAAGAGAACCAGCCAAAGCGTATGCCTGTTGTAGATGACGAGGACTCTTATCGAGATCGGGATTAGCGAACTAGAGGCGGACTAGCTTATTGCAACATTTATTATCCGAGACTTGAACACCATATATCTAAAGACTCTTACAAGGGCACAATGTCCTAATTTAAACTTGGAAATCTGTCGAATCGATACAGGCCTTAGGGACTGTCAGTGTTAACTTTCTTTTTAGTAATACACCACACCTCTAAGGGGGCATACTCTCAGGACATACAGTACTTAGTAGTCCTCAAGAGTCGTGAAGCCAGTGGTAGTCAAATCATCACTAGCTCCGAGAGCTGGGAGTGATTCAGTCTGATTCAGTCCTCTCGGGGACTTACTGACTATTAATTTTTCGCCAGGAAATCTGTAAAGGCCTTGCAATGCTAGAAAAAAGCTCAAGGCAAACGCACCTACTCCGGCCGTCCGTTCCAGCTGCTTGTTTAAGTTTTAGGATGGACAATAGAGGCTCCCCCGATTCGGCAGGAGTCACGGACATTTCAACACTAGCGGTCGGGCCAATACACCTTGCGTTGCTCTCTCTTGATGACTGTATTTAGCAGCAAAAATCAAGGAATTAGTAAAATACACTATTAGGTACCCAGAGATACCCACTGCCACTTGTTGGAGACGGCCAATCAGCCCGCCTACTATAGCGCTGAGGCGGGATGGAATGGGATCCTGATTCCGCTGGCGCTAGCCGAGCGTCTACTCTACGCACACGGCCACAATGCTATCTACTCTATGTGACACCTGATCTGGCAGATAGCGAAGCTATCTACGCGATCTTGAGCCCATGGCCACGGCTACATCGTCGCCAGCCTTCGGCTGACTCCTCGTGGCAGTGGGAGATTTTAGTGCTGGTAAAATCTAAGATTATTGATCTCCTTTAAATTTCTCCCAAGAACTCTTTATTCAAAAAGATAATCAAGACAAGAGACAAGGGAAACGGGCATTCAAGGGAAGCCGGAACAATCCTACCGATTTGCACTTGTTTTGAATGGCAACGCGATTTACTTTTATGGAAGGAGGTC